>CM023453.1:145122049-145243372 GCA_013339765.2 Haemaphysalis longicornis
CCTTACGGTGATGAAAGGGAGCCAAGCAAGAAAGCCATTCATTGATGGCTTAAGGGTGCGTGACCCTTCTCATAGACAGCAGTCATGGACAAAGTCTCCTCACAGTTCAAGATTCAGAAAGAAAAGAAATGCACATAAAATGCATGTTCAATGACTTGAGGAAGAAAGCATCACATACTTGTGACATGAACAAAAATTAGAAGTCAATGTGCCTTCTCGTATTCCTGTTCCTCACTTTCACTCCTATAAAATAAAGTTTTGATTTGATAATTGAACTCAAGAAGCTCTAGTCAAAGAGCGTATATAGGTGTTTTACAACGCATATGTGTATGTTTTATTGTCTGAGCACACCTAGAAGCAAACATCCAGCTTCAGTACTGCTTTCACGCTTGAAGGCACAGTTGACTCCCAATAATACGAAGTCCACAGGGACCACAATTCAATTGAACAAAATGCACCTGAACAGCATTGTCACTAGTCCGCAACTCGTTCTCTTTTTCATTTCGTTCAGAATCTTGACTTTTGTTGTGAAGTCGAGCTTATATGTCATGGGTTGTCGTGATAGTGCAGACTTATCGCTAAAATCAAAGCCTAAATGTTCACCTAACTGCTCACACAGTGCTGTGAGAAACAAAGAAGGTTGAGGGCCTCACAAGAGATGTGAACATTGGCGCGAGTCTGAACTAGCCTGCTGCTTTATCAACAGTGCACTACCTTAGTTGTGATGGCACCGACATCAGTAGAGAACAATTAGGGCGCTGTTTCGACACTTGAAAATGGTTTTTTATCGAGAAATGACAGTCACCTTGATGTTTCTATTCAATATAACTTCCAATTAACTAATATAATGGGTTCTAGCTTCAAATTATTAAGCAATTTCTTCCGTTGAATTGCATGTAAAATTGCCGGAACCAGCACATTACTTCCAATAAGTGACTTCAAGTTATTGAGAGCCTACTGTACTGTCAGTGACAAGATATGTCAGCCTGGGCGTTCTGTATCACCCAAAACTCCTTTTACTTGTTCAATAATTACAGCAGAACTGGAGCATTGTGTTTCAGTATGCATCAACATTATCTTTGTTAAAAGTACCATCCAACAGCAGGCAGTGCTCAACTGTGAATGTTCAAGAGAGCCAATTTGTGATACCGCAAAAATTACATTGATTTGATTGATTGATAGGGTTTAATGCGCCGCGCAACACAGGCGATGAGGCATTGCCGTAGTGAAGGGCTCCGGATTAATTTTGACCACCTGGGGATTTTGAACGTGCGCCGAAATCTCGTGCACACGGGCATTTTTGCTTTTTGCCTCCATCAGAAAAGCGGCCGCAGCGGCCGGGAATCGAACCCATGACCTCGTGCTCAGCTGCGCAACGCCTTAGCCACTGCGGCGGGTAAATTTCCATTGATGCTTAGCATTCACTTCTTATCGCATTTGGACAGTGGAGCCAGTAATGTGCCAGGTTGGCCTTTTTGGAGTGTGCAAGACAACATTAATCTGCCCTTGTTGGGGCACGGTGCCTGGCGATGTGCCAGCAGGAATGAAAACACAACACATGAAGGAGGGTGTCGACTACTCAGTGTTAAAAACTAATAACAAAAGAGAGGTGTGAGGTTATAGGGGCAGATGCAAGCATTTTGGCTAGAAATGCTCCTCTGCAGTTATTAGCATTACTCAGTCATGCATCTTTGTATCTGATGGCAGGTCATTTAATGGCAAGCTTCCCAAAGACTCGTTATAAACACGAAGCTTGCAAATTCTATGTCAAACAGTGCTATGAAACATTGCCAATTCTGCATTCATCACAGATGGCTAAATTAACGATTTGTGTTTAAGTCGTCAATGCAACAACCACATGCTATGAGCTTGTGTGGCATGCACTTTGCACGATCAGGTACGTGTTGCGACTGAAGTACCGCTAGGTCTGTGCACCAAGATGATGTTTTAGGTTCGACATGTTCAATGAAAACCTCTTATTAAACAGAAAAGAATTTAAATAAAGGGGGGGGGGGGCTTGCCAGCTATGTTTTCGTGCTCTGTTCGGGACACCACAGGGACTAGGTGAAGTTGCAAGCCACCAACAACTGATTGCATTATTGCAGTGGGTCATCTGGTTTCATTTGATAGCTCTGCCATAATGCTAGCATGAAGTTCACACAATAACAGCATGCCTGCCACCATCCTTCTGTGCCAGAATAAAGTGCAGCTGGTATTATTTTTCCGACCATGTTTATCCCATATAGAGCTGGCCGGGGGCCATGGGATAGAAACGGAAAGCGCAATAGCTCGTTTGTTGATAAAATTAAATTAGTAAAAAAAAAAAAAAAAAAGCATTGCAGCAGCCCACAAGTCCTTGCGGGGGTGAACTGCCTCTTGACGGTCATAATTATATGTGGAACATATAAACGCCCAGTGGGGCTCATCATACCACGAAGGAAAGACCACAGATAAGCACTTGACAGATTTATTGTTCTCAAGTACACCGAACAAGCAAACACAAAAATTCATTCCGACTCTTATTATGCTAATTCCGTGATACGCAATATTTTTACTTCACGGACAAAAACAAAGCAGATTTTTGCTCTGTGAACGCGTCAAAAGGAGATGCACTTTACGTAAATCACCGGCTTTTAGCTGCCTGCTACCTAGCTCGAAATTGTTGCAGATTTCTTCAGGTCCAAATTTTGCCACGCTGGACGACGACACGGCAGAATTTTCTGTGGTCACGCCAAGCAAAAGTGCCACTTTGCATAAATCGCCAGTTTTCAGCCTGCTTTCCAGAATTTTGCTGCGCGTAATACAAGTTGCTGCGGTGATAGATGTAACTCCAGGTGGCACCTTGAAAGGGAAGGAAAGCAATAACACAAAAACAATATTGTGTACACACAGGACAGTTTCCAGCAGCGCGGGCTGCTGTGTGGCTTAACTTGGTTTTCGGATTTTTGAGAGGTCCTTTGCTGGGGCTGCTCAGGGAACGCCACGTGCTATATCTTGAAAAGAAGAATTATCACCGCCACCAACTCCACGCGAAAAAAAAAAAAAAAATTCGTTCAAATGCCATGGTCAGTTTGCAGCAGCAGAGCGTGCCTACCTTCGTTTTTAGATTTTTGCGGTTCCCTGAGGCCGCCGATGGAACGCCACGTGCTACACCTGGAAAAGAACAAAAGATCACCGCCACCAGGTCCACGCACAACGTCCATTTTTAAGCAGATCGTTGCTGCGCAGGCTTACTTTACCTCCGTACTAGGTTTTTAGATTCTTGCGGTCCCCTGCGGCCGCGATGGAACGCCACGTGCTACACCTTGCAAAGAAGCGATCACCGCCACCAGGTCCACGCACAACGTCCATTTTTAAGCAGATCGTTGCTGCGCAGGCTTTACTTTACCTCCGTCCTAGGTTTTGGACTTCTTGCGGTCCCCTGCGGCCTGCCGATGGATCGCCACGTACTGCACCTTGAAAAGAAGAAAAGATAACGGCCACCAGCTTCACACGCACGTCCATTTTTTAGCAGATCGCTGCTTGCGCAGGCTTTACTTTACCTCCGGCCTTGCGGCTCAGGCTCAGCGCGCGAAAACCATCACGGCGTGCCATGGGGTGGCACGTTTTGCTGCAGTCTGAAAAAAAAAAAAAAAAAAAAAAGGCCCAAAACACATGAAAGCAAAACCCTTTCGACGGGAATATGTACTGCTTACCTTGAGATTGTTGTGCAGAACCATAATTTCGTTCCGATGGGCTTTCGCGCCAAAAAAGGGGCACTGGCGAGCAGCACGTCGTGCACCTGCTGCAGCTGGAAAAAAAAATAATAAGAGAAAGGGGGCAAAACTTTTGCGGGAATATGTACTGCTACCTTGAGATTTCCTGCAGAACCACGATTTCGTTCCGACGGGCGATGACAAAGCAATTTTCGCGCCAAAAAGTGGGCACCGGCGAGCAGCACGTCGTGCAACCGCCCGCCGCAAGCATCGGAGCCGAATGAATGAACCGGCAGGCTCGGCCGGTCGGCCGCGGCCGCAGCGCGGTGGCGCCGCCGTACGGCCAGGGACCTTTTTTGGTTCCCTAGGCACCCTGGGTCGCCTAGGGAGACGGATCGCCTTCTTGAGCGTTGATTTCTGTTAACCAATCAGCGTTTCCAGCCGTTCCTCCCCTTATACGCTACTGCTGCTGCGCCCCACGGAAGTGACGTACGTCAACAAAAAATTGCGTAATTGCATTACATTGCAATTACTTCAATAGTATTGCATATATTTTTGGCAGTGACACACTAATATTACAGTATCAAGATTTATTTTTAGCCTGAGTTTATTGTCTTTTAATTTGACGTCACCTAGTCACCATGACGTCATGGACATGCTTTGTAGATGTTTGCATTATATTTTTCTCTGCGAAACTCGAGTTTGTTATTGTTTTTGACACTCGCGTAGAAGAAGTTGTGTAAACAAAGCACTTTTTATAGATTTACCACGGGTTTTACGGATGACCTACGGACGAGCGGCATGGAGAAGAGGCCGAATTCTATCGAAGAGCGAATTTTGGCATACGTACGGGTAGAGTTCACTCTAGTACGGGCTTGTCTGTTCCGAGTTTGCTCCACGGCTTCGCGCGGTGCCGAGGCAAGCAAGAATGTTACGAGCGTCGCCGTTGTGTGGAGTCGCTCACGAGCGGTGCGGTGCTGCGCTGTGTTTTCGTTTCATATGAGGTGTTCAGCTCCAAGCCTGTGTCACCGCGCTTGTATCTTCTGCAGTAATTCACAGTCTTCAAAGTCCGATGACTATTCGTGGCAGCAACGCGAAGTGCTGGTCAGCGCTTGCGCAGAGCGCAATGTTTTCATATCAAATACGTACGTATCAGAACCAAATGTTGCCCCAAAATGTGCAGTAAAGTACGAAGCACCGTGTTGCCTTCAAAACGTGACCGATGTGTGTGGTGCGTTGTTTGTTTGTGTGAAGCTGCTGGCGCCGCAGTCATCGATGCTATCATCACAGTCATTGTTATACACGGTGTTGTGTCGGTATCACAACGCGAGGCAAATACTTTGATACTGCTCCGTACTCGACTTGCAAGTGTCCAGATTCGTGTCGCTGCAGGAGTGTATACGTGAATAATCTAGAGCCCCATCAGCTAGCAATGGTGCGTCGCAGTGACAGCGAGTTTTCGTTCGTTCGCTTCAACTTGCCGTGATCCCTGTCGTTACAAGCGTGGCCAAAAAATGCGCCGGATATCTGTCGTGAGTTACTGTGGCATTTTCCGTGTGTGTTGTGTTCGTGTGCTCCAAAATTTACGATGTCGCCAAACGTACGTGATCGTGCCCATTTATGACAGGCTAGGTGATGCGTCAGTGGCTTCAGCAATAACAGATGCTACGTGCTGTGTTGAACTGTTATATCTACATTCTAAGCATACCATCTAGGTGACTCTGCGTAGTTGTTGTTTCTATTGCTCTAACCTCAGTTGCCTTGTTCATCTTTTTTGCAGGGTATTTTTATTTACGTGTGCACGCAGCATATTAGCACTAAATCAACCTTACACACTTACCTGTACATGCCATAACCCTCTTTGTAATCACGTGTGCACGTGCTACTGTTACCCTGCAGTATTTCGTCAGCTACTGTGCATGCTAGCAAAGATTGTTTGCATGTCATTCTGAACCATTGCTAATAGCCTGAATTTCCTTTAGTATTACTAGCATACCTTTTTCTTTCTCACCTGCTGGCTTCGTGTTGCTTTTAAAAGGAATGAATGATTTAACGCTTATGTCGGACAAACTTGTAAAAAACAATACACGGGATATACCTGCTAAATTTCTCAATGGCACAAAGCACGTACACTGATCGCACAGGCTAAAAGTATGTCTGACGTGCTCCACACTCTTCGTCTGCCCCTCAACGCAGTCATGCTTTATTTTTACCCAACCGGCAAAACCACTTCTGCTCACTGACGAGCCAGGGTCACTCTCACGCCCACTTCACAACATATAGTGAAAGCAGTCTGTTCTGATTTTTACCCAACAAACCAAACCACTTCCACTCACTGACTAGCCATGTAGAGTCACTGTTAATAATTAATCGTTACTAATAATTAAAAAATCCAGATGTAACTGTAGCGATGGTGAAGGCGGTAGTGTAAGTGCCGGGGTGGGCGACTTTGACGGCGCTTGTGGGTTTCAGTGCATTTGACTAAGAACGGCTCTCACGGGGTGGAAGCCCTAACATCCTTCTGCTCGCAAATCCATAAAATATTTCTCTGTCTCGTTGTTTAATGCAATGCAAAGTTGAGGCCATTGAAAAGCACCATCAGAGAAACATGAGAAAGTCGTTGCTTTTGCCTCCGTGGAATGAACCAAGGTGGCCCCGCTAGGTATATCTGCATCTAAGCATACATTGGGTGCTACTGCGCAGCCGACTGGTACCCGTTGGCAAACCTGCTTCCCACACAACAACACAAACACATGCCTGTTGCATGCGGCCTGTGCGCATTTTGTTTGTCTGCGTGGAATGGAATGGCTGTGCCAGCAGGAAATAATTCATGAAGCACTGCAGGGCAGTGCAACAGTCGCCAGAAAAAATTTCCATCGGCAGACTCGCATACTCGAATGGCAACTGGCAGGCTCCATGGTTCAACACAGTGGTAATTCCAGTGTGCCACCAATGCAACAAGTCTCTCCATAGTATCAGCAGATTCGAATATAGGTTAACAAGGGCGGTGTGAACAACTGTCGCCGTGCTGAAAAATGCCACAACAGGGCTGTATTGTGCACAGATTTTTGTTGCCACTCCCATCCCACCTCGTTGTGTCAGCTTCCAAGTTACCCCCGTATCATTTCAATTAACTGACGTTTACTGGTGTTTGATTGATAGATGCAAGCAGCCAGTAAAGTGTGTCTGTCATCTTTAGCACTAAAATCATGTTCTCAAGGGGAAACCGAGTTTAACGAGGTTGCGGACATGAAAGCTGGCAGTGCTCATGGGGGTCGTAGCAGAAAAGTTGCAGCATGGTGTCGTGCTGTTTTTGCTATGTTGATGTTATAAAAGCGCATGGTATTTATATGGGTCATACGTTTCAAAACAAGGCACTAGCTGGAAGTCGTTGCTGTCCTTCCCTTTGTACACTTTGTAGTCGTGCTCTTTGTTTGAAAAAATATTAGTAACTAGCTAGTGTAATTACAATTATAGAACTAATTTTCTGTGAAGGAAATGCAGCCTTGTGCCGGCGAAAGGATATACACTGTTTTGGCTACACACATCATAAGACAAGATAGCAATGCAATACTCTACAGAGCCCGTGCACAAGCTGCTGCCTTGCATTGGTCTGACCCACAGAATTGACAAGGAACAGCTCCCCAGGACTGATCCCGAGCAAAGGTTCTGGCTCGCTCATGCCCCTCAACTTCACAGAAGTCAATGAAACCTTGTTACACAGGCTGCGGCTTAAAGTAGCATTGACCTGAAAGTATCTGCACACAATCGGACGCGAGGACAGCCCAGACTGCCTTCTGTGTAAGGCTGTACAGAGACAATTGATCATTTGCATAGTTTTTGACCAAGGTATACTAGTGGGTGTAAGGACCTTGAAGCAGCCTTACTACGCTTGAATGCTTACCCTCTGTCTGAACGAAAGATTTTTGGCACGTGGGCTGACACGAAGAAGCAAGATCAAGCTGTCAAATCGCTGCTTGTCCTGTCAGGGACTCTTGGGTCTATGTGGTGAAATTTCACAAACTGCGGAACTTTTTTTTTATGGTCGTAAATAAGTTATGCGAATTATGCAGTGATTAGTCTGTTTCTGCGCCCCATACATGCTTTAAGTGTACAAAGTTCATTGGTTGATTTCACTGTCATTTCTCATACCCTCAGTATTCAGTACCTTCCTTGCCCCAGTGGGATTTAAGTAGCAGGCCCAAGTTCAGTTTCTCAGGCTGGCCTCTTCTCCTTTCAAAAATCTTTTACTATCTCTACCTCTCTCTTGCCAGCATGCCAGGTGCTTGTAACGGTTTACTAGGATTCGCAACGGTCACCATACGATAAAAATTTCTTATGACTACTTTCATTGCTGAAGTTCACTGTACTCAGTGTACTAGGGTGTTTGGCGCACAATAGTAATTATGACTGCAGACAGCCTACAGTTCCTAAAGCCCACATCGAAATCCTGCCACGGACTCGTTCTTGCCTTCACTTCGATAAGGCTGTCACAAATGGGTTGATCAGCCGAACATGCTGGAAGGGATGTTTTTCTACACTCTGAATTAATGTTTGATCATTGTGCATACATTAAATACATTAAAGCATTTTGCTGGTTCTTCCTTTTTATCTCTTGACACCCAGTGCAACCAATGGGCTGGTAAAAGCTGTGGCTTAAGATCATGTGTTTCCAGTTCATAATGGTGCATTCTGCTTGTTGCCAAAGCCAACTGCAGAAAAGTTCTTCAGCCATAATGCAGTGCTGGCGATGGTCTTTTGTGGGCTATAAAAGCAAAATGTACTGGTTGTTGGTCAAATAAAGTGAGCCAATTTTAAATGTTTCTTCCCAATGCCGGATGTGTTTTCTTGGAGTTTGTGTGTCTGCTTAGTCCTTTTGGGAACAGTTGAAGCATGTATGGCTCATGTGTTGGCCATGAGACTAATCAGCATTTGAAGGTTCATGGGGCAGGTACAACTTGTACAGCTAGGTGAGCGAAGGGACATAACTATTCCGATTTTCTTGCAACATGTCACTAGCATACAACAATTAGGATTTATAATTTAGCTGCAGTTCTTTTTTACGACAATACTGCTATTGTGCCCATTATAAATGAATAGTAATTACGACCAGCCGCCATACGTTGCTGGCCGTAATGTGTGCGGCGTCATCAGAAAACATCATGTCCTAGTTACTCCCGCCGTTTACCGCGCACGTGTGCACGCGTTTTGCGATGAGCGTGCGGCATCAACCTGGCTTGCCCGTGGTGCTCGGAAAAATACCAGGAAAACAGTCACGTACGTCTGCGCCACAAGGATGAGCACAAGACACCTCGCAGACGCCCAGCTCGCGAAGCCGGTTCTACCGCGTGCCGACAGCATTTCACTTTAGGAGGAATGGGAAAGCCTGCGGGACAAAGCAATCCGGGTCAGCCAGATCATGCATGCGGAAGATGGATATGACGATAATTTTAGGGACCTTATATGACGATGACTACTACTGCCACAGTGAAGCGACGACGGAACACGTAAATAAACAAATTTCGCAATACGTGGTGGTGTGTCATTCAGTGCTTCAGGAGGATCTACAAAGAAATCCTCCAGCTCGCCTTGCGTCACTTAGTGCAAGTTTCGCCAGTTTTAAAGACGACGGTGTAACATCAAACGCGAAAACTGACCGTACATATACGTGGCGTCGGCGGGGCCACCGCTGTATGGACTGGTGTACTTGAACTCATTTCGCCAGAGCAGCAGCCAAATCCTCTCACTACGGCGCTAAACCGGCACCTTGGCAGAATGGAACCTTGCTGCCACGTGCTGCCAGCTGCAGGTGCACGTGGCAGCACGTATACGCGTAAACGGATGCGCACACACAGCTCTGACTGCTGGGGAACTTCAGCGTGATGAGCATCCAGTCTCCTTGTCAGAAAACGAAGGCCTGTATGCTTCTTTCTTTTTGGACAACAAACGTACGGTTGGCCGGTTCTTCATCACTTGCAGTACTAGTGGTAGGCTGTTGGACAGCTGCTGCTATGACCAGAAGCAACATGCGCACTACTTACATGACGTTTGTATACAAATTATGTGCAACAACGCTTTTATCAATTTGGTGTTGACAGGAGCTGTGGGCACAGTTTATGTGGGAGACTATATTGGCGCTACATTTGCTGCCCTTACCAGCGTGTGGTACAGCGCTGTGCTCTCGCTGTTTATTAGTTACCAGCACAATTTTTACAACGGTGTGTGAAGTTGGTGAAATGAAGTACAGTGTATCTCCTGGATTGGTCGGTGCTTCCTGCTTCGGCGTGATTCTTTCCAGGCCATCACTAACAAGGGTGGCAAAGTTGTGCTTGTGCCAGAAGCCAAATTTTTTGACACTTTGTGATCAGTACTTGTAGCACTGCAGTGTACCTTGTAACTTTGGAAGCTCGGAAAAGTTGGTACAACATGACCAAATATACAGAGTTGTAGGCACGACGAAAAGAGGCATATTAACACGCGTTTACTCCAAACATCTTTTGTCACATCTAATTAATTCGGGCCTCTTTTGTCCCAGCTGTGCTGATTTCACTCCCCAAAATAAGGCACCTGCTGGTCTTTTTATGCACAGAAAGTATGGTGAGGTTTCAAAAACATTTCAGGCTGCTGCGCCAAACTATACGGACAAAAACGCTGGTGTTCAGCGGCGCGTACTACAGTGCACCAGAGTGGAAGATCAAGTGCACTGGGCACCAGTAATCTAGACCCAAGAGAACTCTTGTCAAATGAGGGCCTTCAAAGGTATTCCTTCGGCCTATTCTTCTCCCCACAAAAGCCACAGATTCTATGATCTAAATGGGAGCGCAAGCAGCCTTCGTGCAACACTATTTAGACCTTTGCCGGCAGAGTCTTCAGCCAGTGCCCACGTTTGAGGACACCGACCCATTCTTCCCTATTGAGCCACAGCAGATCAAAACCTGATGGCGTGATATGGGGCGCGCACACACCTTCCAAAATAAAAAGAAAGAAAGAAGTGCGGTTACAAAAGCCGGCGAATTTAAACGTGCAACACAATCCTCCGAATCCTCCACTCGGAGTGGTTTTGCCTTGCCCGCAAGGTTGCGCCGTAGATCATACAACAACCGAACGACAGCCGATGTACCAAGGAGGAGAGTTATCAGCCTGCGCTTACGGCGCGTACAAAAAGCGCGTGCTTTTCATCGTAAACAATGAAAAGCACAGCCGACCTAAACATGAGTGCCGGCACGGCCGCTTTGCACGGCCGGCAATGGTACCTATGATGGTACTTCGTACTAGTTCGGCGATCAACAACGACGACCAACCCAAGAAATAATAACAAAAAACAGGTGACGTCACTTCCGTGGGGCGCTCCAGCCAGCCCCGATCGGGCGAGGCTGGAGCGCCCCGGGGGAAAGGATCCCCGGGGTGCAGCAGCCTTTGCCCTTCGGAATATAGTCGACACTGCAAATGAACAGGTCAGAATGCACCCCTTGGTAGCCTATTTTGCTGCTGGATAACGTAGACGGTATGACAATGCACCTATCGCAAAAAGTTCGTCAAACTTCTGAGCTATTGTTAAAAGCTGCAAGCCTGAGCCGCTTGTCGTAGCTCTCTTGGCTGGCGATAAGCGACCAGACAACCTGCGTGACTATATAGCCAACGTTGTTAGAAAGGGGCACTTTGAGGGCTGAAGGGTGTCGCAGAGGGGTGGAAAAGTGCGCTGTTCGAGCACATGCGTTCGTTTGCGACTTACATTTTTGAAATGCATTAAGCAGCATAGCGCGTTCTTGAGTTGTGAGAAATGCACCCCAAAAGGCTGGTAAATTGCATCTGGTAAAGAGTCGAATTCACTATCATTGCAGGCTATGGTTTTCAAGATTTTCAAGATACCCTCAAACAGGGAAAGCCGCGGAGTTCATCGGCGATGAGTGCCAATCCCGAGACCATAGAAACTGGTAAGTAAATATTGTGTAAATGGCTAGCGGGTTTAGCGAATCAAAATGGAAAAGCGAATTAAATCGATAACGCGCACCACAACAGGAGCTGGAATGACTAGGGCAGGTGCCATTTTCAACTAAGCTAGCCGATAAAGATCCGAAGGGGGTAATTGGGGGTAGGAGGTGTGGGAGGTACTTAGTCATGCTAGCGATCACCCACTCCCTCTAAAGGTAGCCGTTCCGCCCAAAAGAGGTCACTCTGGATACAGAATTTTGCCTACTGCGCGTACTTTATCAGGAGTTTGGAACCAACACGCTTTCATTGCGGCCGCATTGAGCATGCACAGCCATCGTTCGCCGAAATGGAACCGACATGCTTCGGGCAAAAAGGCTAGTTCTAGTTGTACTGTCCATCGGTGGTGCGGCTTCGAACAGCTTGAATCAAAGGCTTTTACTTCCGTGGTTCTAGGCGCACTTCCCAATTTTTGAAAAATCGTGTAAATGCTCAGCAGTGATGAATAACAGGCTGCGTTTCATATGACGAAGTAACCGCCGAGCGTGAAAAAACAAAAACCGTGGTTAAAGTGAACGCTAACAAATTAGAGTGGCTGGAATGATGCGCATGGCTTTGACTGAAAAACTGAACCTTCCTGTATTCGTGTGCAAAAAAAAAAAAAGATTGCCCCGGTTGTTGTAAAATGCTCAAATTCTTTTTCCTTTTTTCCCCTAGCCTGCTCCAAGCATGTATTAAAACATGCAAAACAACTTTGTTCAGTGCTGAGAAAGACTAGGATCGAAGTTATTCGTTTATGAGTTCCCACTTTGGTTCCCTTTATTACGTAAGTAAACTTGGACCATTATACACATTCGTGTTTAATGTGTGTTTCTTTTGTGTGACCCATCTGTAATACCTTTAGCACTTTGTGTTCTTTTTTAGGTGAAAGATCTGCCGGACTGGAGGAGCAAACGTCGCTTCTACAACCAAGCGAATTTTCAGATTTGTTGTTTCGATTGAGGCAGCTGTCATCTATACACAGTTGGACAGGAAGAAACGAAGAAAAAGGTCCGAGAGGCTGCGTTCCCTAGTATTTGGTGAGTGTATAAAATTTCTAAGAGCGTATTTTGATTTGTTTTAGTACAATTTATGAACTGCTATGCAACCCATAACTAGTAGCGCCCTATGCTTCCAGCTGCTGCGGGTGTGACCCAGGCCACAGTCGATAGCAGGGGGCCACATCGTTTGGTGACTGGCTCCACTTTGCAAATATTGTGCTTACTGGAACCCACAAGGTAAGCAAAACTTATATTGAAAATTAATAGTTTAATATTTTATTTATAAATGATTTTCATCCTAATTTTATGCCTAATAAAAATACATGAACCATGCAGAAGGGAGATTCAAGTTGGGAAGTCGCTTGGGTTCGCTTCTTGCGTGCATATGTTACATGCATTAGACGAGTTGCTGCGCGTAGCTGCTTGTTCGTTTACTCTCCATTTAGTGTGTGCGTGTGTGTGCGCTCTCGTTAACTAAACAAATCCTAGGCGGCAACTACTTTTTCGCGCAAAAACAGCCTACTGCTGCAGCGTTACTGCAGTAGTAATTGTTTGCTTTTTTCCACACAGACGCAGCCAGCCCCTGGATGGAGCCTCTTCCTAAGCCTGCACAGCAACAGCAATCAATGAGTGCAAATAAAAAACATATATCTAACCATGCAAAAGTGAAATAAAATTTTATTGTGAAATTTTCACTTTTACTTGTTATTTTTAAAATGCTTTAAAATATGTCGTATCCGGTATACGGGTATAACCATGGGTATAACAGAAACAATGCTCAACGATATACATTTACACACACGTTTGGCAAAACGTCAGTGTACACTGTAACGTGGTCCTTGGTCACACATTCTGAAAAGGTTTTGAAATGTTAAAAGATCGTTTCAAGCGCGTTTTCTGCAACGTTAGGTAAATGTAAAATCACACATAATTAATATGTTGTCGAAATGTCAGTCAATTCTTGCCATCATTTCGAAACGTTACCAATATATGTTGACGAACGTTTCTGTCATGTTTTCTTAGCTTGTTCTGCAAATTGTTCTCTACAAACGTATTTGTTAATTGCACGTTAAACGTAACTCCAAAAGTATTTATTGTTTTAGAAATGCTTTCTTACTGTTCGCATTACGTTTGGCGAGCATTTATGTAACGTTTTCCATTGTTTTTAAACGTTTTTTTGAACGTTATTAGATTGTTCGCTGCAACGTTAGGGAAATGTAACGTTAACATTAATAATATGTTGTAAAAATGTTTTGTAGACATTTAAATAATGTTTGCCAAAACATTTTTGTAATGTTTTTGACAACATTAGTTAAACATTTCAAAAAAATGACATTAAGAACATTGCTCTAACGTTAACACCAAACAAAAAAGTTACGTTCTTCTAATGTTTTGGTGCTACTTGGGTACTACAACGAGTGCTGGCGCACTGGGATCATACCCAAGCAATGGCGCACAGCAAGAACGGTACTCATACCCAAACCAAACAAGCCTCCGAACATAGGAAACCTCCGCCCAATCTCCCTGACTTCGTGCGCCGGGAAAGTACTTGAACACGTGCTCCACAATCGGTGGCAGCGATACCTAGAAGAGCACAACATCTACCCTGACACAATGCTAGGATTCCGGGCCCACCTGAGCACACAAGACGCAATGCTGCTCATCCAACAAGACCTGCTCGAGAACCCCAGCAAGGTCGACTGCAGAGCGATTCTTGCACTGGACATCAAGAGTGCATTCGACAACGTTTCGCATGCCGCTATACTATCACAAGTCGAACAGCTCGGACTGGGAAAGTGATTGAGAGCCTGTTTTTATGCTCTGTATGTGCTTGACTAAAAAGTAGAGTGAACTAGAATACTAGTTCACTCTACTGAAAAGTAACCGCCATTGCCGACCGCGGCAGCAGCATTTCGTTGTTTTGTTCCTCCCTGAGGACCCCCTCCATCTCAGGCAGCGAGCTCGCCCGTGTATTGTCTCTTCTCGCGTGTCTTTGCGCAGCTTATCGACATATATTTATAATCGTAGTTATTGAATTGATGCTTATAAAACGCCAAAGCAGACATAATCACGGCACGAGAGCCAACAAACCGGCCAATGACGGCCGGTTTTAAGTATGGACCGGCAACCGGCGCGCTGTTTAAAAAACCGGTCGGGCCGGTCCAAAACCGGGCAGGTGGCAACCCTATGCCCGAGATGACAGAACCCTAGGCTATGGCATTCTGCAAAAGGGACGTTTTCAAAAGGGGCAGTTACGAGAATACCGCCCCAGGTGCAGACTGCTTAGAAAACAAAACCGAAACTAAGTTATTACTATTCATAATCAAAATTTGTGGTGCCAAAAAACTAAAAAGTAAAAATAACGTCGTGTTTTAGCGCAAGTTGGTTCTAAATAGAATTTATGGGTTTTAAATAGAAAGACTACTATAAATAAAACTATTTAATGTCTCTGCCGCATTTGGCATACAATCTTTGGCAGTCAACAAACATTGCGCAAAACTGTGTTTGAAAAAAAAAAAAAGCACACACTTCAATTTTACTTGCCTTGTACTATAGTGCCTAGAATATACTGTTCTAGGCACTATACTTGTACAACCTGTGTGTGCGTGTAGTCTTTCAGCTAGCGGAGTTTAAGAACAAGCGTGCATAGATGATAGCAAATTACCGATTTTCCATTAAGAAGCGCAGCTCCTGAGATAGCGGCAGGCGCGGATAGTTGCTACCATTGTGCACGCCTCCCGATGTGTCAAACGTGCAGTGTGTAGTGGAGGCGTTCAGTGTTGCCACAAAGCCCTGGATTGTCGCCGGCGCCGGAACGTACTTTTGAAAAGGTAACCCTGCCTGCCTTCACAACACCTTTAGCCTCGCTACTTGATTCAGGCACTCGCTTCTGCCGCCTCTGTCAGGCAAAGTGATCCCGTCCCGGTTTCCTCCATCCACTGTAATTCTGGCCGTGTTACGATTACTTTCTGTTGCCGCATTCGGTCCGGCTGGGTTTCGCCTGCAACCTAATATCATCTGCACAAGTCTTGTCTGGCGTACAGGTGCCGTCAGAAGTAATGGGAGCACGGGAGCTGTGGCCGAACCGCATAGGAGCGCCGTGTAGCTGCACCGGCGGTAAACGAAAGGAGCAGAACACGCATGCGCGCCTGCCGACGGTGGTAGCCCCTATACGTCTCAAACCACTTCTAGCGCGGCTTCCAGAATATTATTCGCAGCATACTGTTCTCAGCGATGGCGCTGATAGCCTACCCACCTAAAAATATCAGAAACGAAAAAAGTGTCACTTCAGATCCCTGCGATTGCGACGCTTCTCCAGCAGTTCGCGGCTGGAGAAGCATAGGCTGGAGAAACCGCATAGGAGCGCCGTGTAGCTGCACCGGCGGTAAACGAAAGGAGCAGAACACGCATGCGCGCCTATACCATACTTCTCAACCCACATCTTTTAACGCGGCTTAGGGCATTATTCGCAGCATACTGGTCTCGGCGATGGCGCTGATAGCAGAGGCGGTATCTGGCAGCGTCGCTCACACACTTTCAGCGCACGCGAGCTGCTGGAGAAGCGTCGCAATCGCAGGGATCTGAAGTGACACTTTTTTCGTTTCTGATATTTTTAGGTGGGTAGGCTATCAGCGCCATCGCTGAGAACAGTATGCTGCGAATAATATTCTGGAAGCCGCGCTAGAAGTGGTTTGAGACGTAGAGGGGCTACCACCGTCGGCAGGCGCGCATGCGTGTTTTGCTCCTTTCGTTTACCTCCGGTGCAGCTACACGGCGCTCCTACGCGGTTCGGCTACAGCTCCCGTGCTCCAATTACTTCTGACGGCACCTGTTCGTCATCACCGCTCTGCGAGTTTTAGCGCAACAGTTATTATAAACCGTTTTCAGCGAAGATGTTAGCTTCTAGTTAGTCGGAAAATTTTGTGTCGTAAACAAAAAACCCAGGCAGGACCCAGCAGTCTTGACCAAGACGCCGAGCGCATGCGTCAGGCTAGGCATGCATACAGCACAGAGCTCAGTATTTGTGTAAAGCAAAAACCACAAAACAATAATCGAAACCGCCTAACGGATGACAAGGCGCCAGTGAACAACGTTACCCCCTTCCCCATGTGTTCCTGGTAAAGATTATAGGTGTCTTCGATTTGGCTGCGCTCGCTGCCCTCATTCAGGTGTACAGCACTCGCCTCTTCAAATTTCGAGTGCAGCGCACTTTCTCTTCGAGTTACCAACGGTGCAGAGAGTGCAGGATGAGTTCACGGCGTTCCCTGCACTTCCCAGGAAGGAGGTGCAGACGACAAAAATGCAGGACCGGTTCTGCAGTGGCGGCGCCTGCGCTGAACTCATGCAGAAAGTGCAGGCCAAATCAAAGAGACCCTATATTTGCAGCTGCTCTCGAAAGGAGGGGGTGATGTTGTTCCGAGGGCGGGAGCATGCCTCAGGCTCGACACGATCCAGCATTAGCCGCCAGAGAAGCCGAGCGCAAGCGACAAGCTTGCTGAGACGACGAGGCACATTTCATACCCTCCCGGCCCATCATCATCATGTGTAGTAGTTTGCAACAGCTTCGCTGGCCATCCGCTTTCGGAGGGCGAGATGGCGGCCATTTTTTTATGTTCTGATGGTTTAATTCTTCAGTAGCAACTTCTAAACTCCCAGGATCCACAGCCACATCGGGCCGCCATGCGAGCAGACATAACTGGCGTCGTCGGCCGCGTGTTTCGCCGGAGGGGAACCCAAGTATCCATCCGTACCGCTGACACAAGTATTGCTCCTGGTTGATTCTTGCCACCACTTTACGTGGCTGTTGGTCACTGTTGCCGGTGCCTTCTTTTCAGGTACACAGAGCGCGCTTACGTTCGCCAGAAGTGCAGGATGCCAGACGGAGGACGAATTCCCAGGTTCAAACATTTTTAATGTTCTGTACCGCGTGAGAGAACGCGCCTACTCTGCAATATTTTAGATTCAGTAGACCCCGAGGTTTGAATGTTGGACCCTGCGTTTGTACCAGAAATCCAACACTGCTGTGCTCTGTTACGCATGTGGGAGTAGTGGCTTTTACCGTCGTAGCAAAATTTGTTTTTTTTGTATAATTTTCAAGCAAAAGATTTGAATAGTGGCAAGTGGAAGCAGCTGTGAGAATGGCAATGAAAACTAAACTTGGCATTTGTTTTCATCTAAAACGTAGACAAAGTTGATTAATTTTGCTGCAAGTGAAAAACAAGTCTGAAGACTCCAGAGGCCCCGTCAGAATTGCTTTGCATAGCAGTCGTTCTTGCAGGCTATTCTTCAGCATGCGGTATCTCAACACTGGGTTCTGGTACGCTACACGTCATCATCAGGGACGACTACCCTTGCTGCGATTTCAGCCAGATGACAACCATATGCAGGCACACCGGGCAGATGAACATAAGAAAAACTTTTGCTGTGTAGCTCTTTTTTGTTCTTCAGTGTGCCTCTTGCGATGTCTGTTTTTTTTTTTCCACAATACTGTGATCTGGCTGCGTCGAAATGTGGCTCCACTGGAAGTGAAACTTCCCCATCGACACAATGCCTGTCGGCCTTCTTTCTAAGCTTCGAGACTTAAATAGCTCATTGAGCAGAAAGTTAGTGTGCGTAACCGAAAAAGGCGTTCTCGGAATGTTTCGTATCGCGGGGCACTCCGAAACACAAGTGTAAACTCGGCAGTAACAAAGGGTGGCTTCTTCAGAAGCTTTCCATAGCTTGAGGCATTTCACACCGACTGCTTAAGTTCGTACAAGAAGTGGTTATCCACACCAGTACACTGCAGATGGAGGAAGCTGAGCGCAGTGAAATGAGTGAGTATAGGGACCGGGCAGCTGGACGGGTGGCGCCACCACTCGGCGCTCCCCTCGTCAGTGGAATGAGCCGGTGCATTGGACTACACAGCCTCCCGTTGTTTTGTCGTGCGTTTTGCTTCGGTGCTTTGTATGTTTTGGTGGCGTTGTGAGCAGACATGTGAGATGAAACAAAGTCTAAACAGATGTGTTGGGTTCTTAGATGCAGTAATGACTACGTAAACTTGTCGGACGCGTCTAAAGTTGGGTATCGGCTGCAATGGCATGAGCGCTTTTTGCAGCGATCTGCGCTTGGCTCCACCCGTTCTGAGTACGAATAAAACTACTATTATTAGTATTATTTTCTTCTAAATGCACTCACGGCTACGCAAACTTATTGGATGCTTGTAAGGTTGGGAATGGGCTACATTGACACGAGCGCTTTTTGCAGCGCTCTGCGCCTGGCTCCGCGCGATCTGAGTAGGAATAAAACTATTAGCAATATTAGAATTCATTTCTACCACTTTAAATTATCTTCACTGGTTTCAATGACTACGGTTTCCACGCCAGCCTTAGCGCTGGTATACCTCGATACGTGTGCTTAAAATAGAAAGGCACCTGCATACGAGATGGATTACCGTGTAGCCGTAGAAATGTTGCGGTAGTTTACACTTTCTGTAACCGTGAGCTTTGTACCTTCGGTTTTGGTGAGCGACACTGTGACAGCATGGGAGCCTGAAAGCCGAAGTGGAAATATCCACGTTTGTGGTGGTCATTTTATCAAGAGCCAAAGTTAGTCACCAACTCAACAGCCCGAGCTACAAACCATCCCTCCTCCCCTTCTCGTTTTACCACATGCGTAGAATAAAGGCTGGCACCGATAGTTAAAAAATGTGGCAGTGTTCACGTAGCCGGTGGTTTTTAATGCTTAAGCATTCTTTACAGATTACCTAAAAAAATCGTGTAATGCCTGGTGAAGACACCAAAACGCGCGATTAGTTGCCTCAATATGGGTGCATGAGCCCGAGTCCTCCACCACAGACACATTTCCGACACGCTGGAAAAAGTTTAGATTTGAGGAGGGGGCATGGAAGTTCAAAATTAAACAGCAAAATAATCTAGCCCTCCGTCTAATGATTATGATGGTTGAATACAAAGCTTTCTTCGTGCGAAATCGAATGGGAAATGGTCAAAGTCAAAGACGCTGCGATCAAAAGACCAAACTGCATGCTGGTCAAATTCGACGCTTAACTAGTCAAAATTTAAATCAGAAGGCAACCAAAAAACCCATACGATAGAGCTTTGCGATAAACCCTCATCGTCGTTAGACGAAGGTGTGCATGATTTTTCAAGCGTAGGTGGCAGCTTGTAACCGACCGCAGCATTCAGTTGTGAAGCTGAGTACAGGTTTCGGGCACCCTCCTGTCTTCAGCCGCGTCCTTCAGCCACGCAGGAATTGGTCTTTAAAAAACCATTTACCAACTAGCCAGCAACCATTGCAATTCTTGTAAAGCAATGCTTCTCCACGACAAGCAATAACGTTCTACTATCATGCGGTATTTATTCTACCAACGATTCCCAATGACTGTAGGAAGAGCATTTCTGTGAAATTAAACACGTTTCAGCCGTAGGTAATGAAGATACGGAAGCATCGTCCGTCACAATTTCTGTTTTGAGGTAAATCTTCGAAGACACCCCCCAACTTTGTCTTTCGCTTGTGCACGACGTCGGCGCCGTTTCGTCATCAACTGCCAAAGGCCAGCGCCGCAGCATTCCTAGATCGGTTGCACACACCGGCTTTGTGGGAGCATTTAGCGGCAATATACTCCTCGATTCGCGAAACTACATGCAGGCATGAAAAAATTGCATGAAGCAACAAACTTTCACTTCCAGCTTTACTTTCAGCTTGGCGCATTGAGCGTCGTCTGCTATTTGTAAATACTGAGTATGGGCGTAAATAACACACATGGCATGCCTCGTAAACGTCACATCCACACTCAAGATTTACCGATCTGAAAAATGCACGTGGGGTTACGTTCGCTTTGCAAGCCGCACCGCAGAAAAACGACAGAAAGCCATGCACAACTACGCTGCGCTGACCGCCACCGGCATTCCACTGACGAGCGGTTCGCCACGGGCGGCGCTGTTCGCTGAAACGACGGTGGTGCCATACAACGGCCGCCCGGTCCCTATACAAGCAGCTAAATTCACCGTCGTCGTCAATAGGGAAGCGGTAGAAGCCTAAAGGCTCACGGGTACGTCGTCTGCTCCCACCAGTTCCGGTTCAAAGGCTGTCCTGTCCACCACTGGCTTTCACGTGCCTTCTTTAATGTTGTTTATTTGTCACAAGTCGCTTACTTTTCACAGAAGCCCCTGGTAGCATCAATCGTTGTTACTTGTTAAAGGGACACCAAAAGGACGAAAGACACTAAACATTGCGGGATGACTATTGCAGATGACTAGTCTAAAGTCTAGGCCATGTTTCGACCCCTCTCACTGCACTTACGCGACTTTATTCCGTAGAAAATCAATTCGAAAATGCTGACCTCCTCTCTGCAACCTCCTTGCCGTAGCACCTCGTAGCACCTTGCCGTAGCACCTTACCGTAGCACCTCGCTGCTTTAGTTGGTGTGGCCACCGCACACCTTGCATGGTAGTTTTTATTCTTTCTGGCTTTATAAAAATAAATACCGCCTTATCGACCAGATAAACGTATGGGATTTGTATGGGCACTGTCTTTTTGACCCTGTTACTATTTTTAGAAACTGAACGGGTTGAAGGAGCAGTGGAAGGGACCCCAGCAGACCGGCGAACGGGTCATCTAACCTGCATCTGCTGTCCACACCCCAGGCATAAGAGGTGAGTCAATTTGTGATGCAGGTTGTCCAATGTTTGCATTGATACTGCCGCAAACGTCTTGTTTGCCTCAGTTCGATGTGTTTGGTACAAAGGAGGTAATTCAGCAAGTCCAGTGAAAAGTATGTCCATACTAACAGGAATGCACGTGACAGTGGCACCATTTAAATGATCCTGACACACTTATCCGGGGTTTAATAGTTCCAGTTAATACAATGGTAGGTGGAGAATAATGTTTCTGAGCGTGGGTCTTGTATGCTTGAGATCTAATGTGGAAAAAAAAAAAAACTTGTATTGGGACCCTGATGACAACATTGTTTCAGTGAAAAGATTGCCATGGTGGAATAACATTCCACAATGGCACCGTTGCCAGAGAAAGGCAGAGTGCTTTCACATTCAAAGCACGTAAGGAGATGTAAGTGTACTACCTCCAGACCACCAATTCATGTGGTGTGGAGTAGTGGTTAAGGTGCTTGCCTTTCATTGTGCCTGCCTGGTTCAAATCCATTCCTGCCATGTTGTTTTTTTTTAGTGGAAGTCATGTGGAATTTTACAGCCATCCACTGCTCACAACTCTGGGTTTTGGCCGCTTGGGGCGCATTAATATCAGGAACTCGGGTCATCCACTTTCTCAAAGGAATACTCAGTTGATCTCATGTTGTCGTATTCTCGTCAAATCTAAGCCTTAGCTCCAGGTCCACTGTCATGGCACCACGCCATTGCAATGTTGGAATGCTTCTATAGATATTGGAAAGTCGGAACATCCGTAGCCCAATTTTCAGTCCTGCCAGACCGTGTGCCACGACATGTCGGCAACATGCCAACTGTCTGCTTTGTCTCTGGAGACACACGCCAAATGGTCACGTGCGAGTGGTGGAAAAGCTGCTGGAGTGTGTGGTACAGGAGAAGATGGACTGTGGAGTCCTGGGGCCGAATTCTCTAAAACGACGGGGCGTCGCTTTGAAACGACGGGGTAGCGCCATGCAAATGCATGTGTTCTGGGGTTGGGGCCGTCGCTTTGGGGTTCCCAGCAGGGGCGTGAGCCGCAGAAAAGCGCTGTGCAAGGGCGCGAAGCGACAAGTGAAACGACGGCGGGGCAGTGGGTGTCGCTTCGCGCCCTTGGACAGCGCTTTTCTGCGGCTCAGCGCCCTGCTGGGAACCCAAAAGCGACGGCCCCAACCCCAGAACACATGCATCTGCATGGCGCTACCCCGTCGTTTCAAAGCGACGCCCCGTCGTTTTAGAGAATTCGGCCCCTGATGAAGGCGATAGCAACCAAACCGCCGAGGAGCTGTCCGCAGCCCAGACGAGCATTGTTGGAGCCATGGTGGGACAGAGAGGTGCGCAGTGCCATTGCAGGCGCCATACCACGTGCAGGGACCAGAGGGAGGCACATCAGAGCAGGGAACCAGGCCATGCGCTGTCAGTGTGCACTTTCTAACAGAAGTGCATGGCACATGTGGCAGCCCTGGACCAGGCACATATACAGCACCTAAACAGAAGTGCCATGGGCAACTCAGACAATCCAGATGGAATGCTCTGGGCAATTTATTGGAAGTGGTTAAGAACAGCCACTACTGGACCTAACAACCAGATGTTGTGTGCCACAGCTCCAAGAGGCAGCACGTCTGCCCGTACCAAGAGGTAGACACGGAGTCTGTAGGGGCCCAATACAGAAGAGGACCTCTCAACTGAAAGCACTGGGTACAGCTTACTCTGTAGATGGCAGATACAGAGGTCACAGTGTGGGTGTGATCCCTTCCAAAGGCCGTTGGAAAGCTGACCTGAAGCAGACTGCTCAGGGTGGAGGAACTGCACCCAGCAGCTCGTGTGGATGAACAGGAAGTGGCAGCGGTGGTACACAGGCCCATCAAAGTCAGCTTGCTTGGCCCAAAGGTTTTGTGGTTTTGGTGGATCCTGTACCCAAAATGGTAAAGGTGGCACCGAGCTAGAGGTTAGGTGGCTAAAGCCACTGTACAATGGAACTGGTAAAAAAGGGGACCTGGCCCACTCCAGACACAGGCGCTGTACAGGGTGACCATGCAGGTCCCCCGACGTCGCCTTGGCGCTGGGTGGAGTGAGGTGTGGTGCTCCAAAGTGACTTCAGAAGGGTCTGGCGCATCGAGGACAAACTTCTTGTGGTCACTCAGCGCATGGAAAGCGCTGCAGGAAAAAGCCAGTTCATCGCCGCATTCTTGGACACCTCGAAGGACTCCTGGGACAGCATCTGAAGGCACGCGATCGGAACAAGGACGTAGTTTTAGTGAATGGCCGGTTGAGGGGCCTTTCAGTGTTGGTGGAATGGGAGGGACCTCAATCCTAACAAGAGGGACTATACGGAGGGTGTCTGCCTTTACCCCCTACTTTTCATACTTTACATTGCATGCATAGAGCAACATCTGCAAGACTAGACAATGTACAGCTAAGGTTGAACGTGTCCTGTTAAGGGGGCACATGGGTCTTTGATCAAAAAGTTTATTTCTACAGTTATGGGGATGAAAATTGAGAGACATACCGTAAAATACCGATCAAGCACCCCCATCCATGCAAGCGGCCCCCTCTCATATTCTGAGTATTTCGAGTTTTTGCGCATTACCGGACAAGCACCCCCCTCGCTCCCCTAACCACCTGTTGACGGCCCAAACCAGTGAAACTGAAACCACGCAGAAACACTTCTGACGGCGCTCTTGTCTAAATCAGAATTCAATCCAAGAACACAGGGTAGCCGTTGATTCCGCACATGCTCGCAGTTTTGTTATTGTCATCTGATATAGCCGAATGTGCTTGTGACTTCGTGACAGCAGTGATTCATGACATGCATTCGTAACGAAAGCCAGAAGACACTGGAAGATTTTCTAGAGGCGCCAAAGTTCTTTTGCTCCGCTGTGAACGACCTCGGAACACGTCACGAGTATGCCTTGTTCAACACCTCAAAAATGGACCAGATGATTGCAACAATGGATTCTCTGGCTAACAGGACAAACAACGCGGTTGACGGGAACACCGTATGAATTGCTAACAACGGTTGCGCCAAAAGGGGCTTTACAGTCTTCAGCTTTTATTATTTATTTTATTATTATTATTTTTATTTCGGTACCTTCAATGCCCAGGGGGCGTTACAGAAGGGAGTGGGTTTCTTTTTTACAAGGTATTGAAAAAATATATATACAATAAGGGGGAAAATATACAAAGCAAGAATAGATGCGATGCCTTAAAGGCAAGAGCGAAAAAGTAAACAAATCACAGGAGGTAAAAACTATACATATACATATATATATACATACATACACACATATGCATATATATACATTCATATACACATACACGTACATACACACCGAGAAAAAAAACATTTGGTGCGGAGGGAAATATAACTCAAAAGCTGGGGAGTTATACAAAGACAGTTGTGAAAAAAAAAAGACTATGTAAGAAAATTCAAAAAACTTGATTATACAATGCACAAGTGACGTTCAACTGCCGAACGAAATGCGCGCGCATCTGTGATTGTAGCTATTGAAGTTGGCAGGCGGTTCCACTCATCTGATGTTTTTGGTATGAAGGAATGGAAGCACAGATTAGTACTACAGTGAGGGACGTTTACTTTGAAAGGGTGATCAACGCGCGATGATAAGTACGACGGGCTGGAAGGAGTTCATTTTTTAGTTGTGGATTGAAGTGATAAATTTTGTGGAACAAGTTGAGTCGAGACAGCTTTCTGCGGCACGGAAAGATCGGCAGATTTAAGGTTCGTTTCATTGAAGTTACGCTCGCTTTGCGGTAGTAGTTAGTTAGGATAAAGCGTGCACTACGGTTCTGTATGGATTCTATTGCGTTAATAAGGTAATCCTTGTGCTGGGTCCCATACCGAACAGGCATACTCGAGTTTAGGGCGGAATTAGGGTTTTGTAAAGGATTAGTTTCAGATCGGAAGGTGCCATAAAAAAATTACGTCGCAGATAGCCTAGTGTTCGGTTTGCATTACTAATTATATAATTCAGTGGTTTCCCAGGATAGGTTGTTGGTTATGTGTACTCCTAAATATTTGTATGTTGCTGTTGTTTCAAGTTGGTGGCCATGAATGTTGTATGATGTTGGTGACCTTTCAGAAATATTGGAACGTCGCGAGATTCTCATCATTTTACATTTGTTAGTGTTCAAACGCATTTTCCAAATGTCACACCAAGTCGATATCCTATCAAGGTCAGATTGTAGTGCGGATGGATCAGACGTTGATGACATCACTCGATAGAGCACGCAGTCATCTGCGAATAATCTAATGGAAGAGGTTATGGCGTCAGGTAAGTCGTTGATAAAAATAAGAAACAGGAGAGGGCCGAGTACAGAGCCTTGCGGCACACCTGAGGTGACTGAACAATAAGAGGAATCGTAATCGTTGGCTGTTACAAATTGTGATCTGTTCGATAAAAAATTTTCAATCCAAGCGAGAATTTGGGGGTCAATGTTTAGTTTACGCAGTTTTTGACAGAGCAAGTGATGGGAAACAAGATCAAACGCTTTGGAAAAATAAAAAAAAATACAATCAACAAAATTACCATCATCAAGGGCACAAAAAAGGTCGCGTGTAAAGGAAATTAATTGTGTTTCGCAGGAAAATGTTTTCCGAAATCCATGTTGGTGTGGAGAAAAAAAAGGAATTATTTTCAAGAAACGTAACGAGGCTCGAGTAAATGATGTGTTCAAACAGCTTGCATGAGATGCTGGTCAATGAAATTGGGCGATAATTAAGAGGGTTATGAACGTCCCCGGATTTAAATAACGGAACAACTTTGCCAATTTTCCAATCGTCGGGTAATTGACAAGAATTCAAAGATTGAGAAAAAATTTCCCCTAGAATTATGGAAGAATAAACGTCTATGTTTTTCAAAATTTTAGAATTTATACCATCAATTCCTGACGATGAGGAAAGTTTTAATTGGGCTATGAGTGGAACAATTCAACCCAGTCAACTACCAAAGGCTCCATTGGAGGAAAGTTTGAAGTTTCACAGGAGTATGCCTGATCATGTGGCTGATGCGGTATAAAGACCTTTCTGAATACGTCATTCAGAAGAAAACAGCTTTCAGAGCAGGGTGCAATGTCGCCGTTTTCATCTATTAAAGATATCACATTGTTCTTCGTTCCACCAATGACGTTCCAAAACTTCTTCGTGTTATGTAGAAGCAGAGAAGGGAGGGTGTCATGAAAAAAAAACACGCTTTGCATTTTTGACTGCGTTTTGAATTCCGAATTGACACTACGATACGCAGACCACATGATCCGGTTATCACTCTTTCTTGCCTTGCGAAAACAGCCTTTTCTTCTTATTCAAGAGACGGTGAAGGGAAATGTTGAACCATGGGGACCGATGGGTGCAGGAAATGAGCCGTAACGGTATGTACTTTTTGATTAATGAGTGCACTTTATTTTTGAAAAGATCCCAGTTTGTAGCTACAGTACGTTCGTAAAATGTGACCATATATTCAACAAGAAATGCTTCCAACTCTTTGTTGATCGACAAAAAGTCAGCTTTTCGATAATCACGGACGTACTTGGGCTTGCTAACTCTAGTATTTGTACTGGCTTTAACCGCGAAGTTGATGAAACAATGATCGCTGAGCCCTGGCGTGCAAGTGAGTGAGTGAACAAGGTCGGGGGAAGTGGTTAAAACCAGATCAAGCACATTAGCGCTTGTTAGTGTAGTGCGGGTTGGTTGGGTAACAAGTTGTGATAAATTAAAGTTGGAACACAAATCTACAAACTGGGCAGCTTCGGATGAGGGGCCTGAAACACTGAAGGAGGGTCCAGTCCAAACTATTGAGGGGTAGTTGAAATCCCCAGCAGAAAAAAGCAACGATTTAGGAAATCTTATGATAATATTATTTAGTACGTCATGAAGGTCATTACAAAATGACGAGGGGGGCGTTCGTGGTCGGTAACAAACACAAAATATTGCGTCATGGTGTTTTATGCGAATACCCGCGCAAACTAGTTCTAATGGAGATGAAACTGGAACAGCGAAAGACTGCAAATAGGCCGCGATTGCAATAAGTGCGCCTCCCCCCAATCTTGTGCCTCGATCACATCGATAAAAAGAAAAGGACTTTTGGCAATGAAGAATTTCGCTGCTTGATACCTTGGCAGATAGCCAAGTTTCCGTAAGTGCCACAACATCTGCGTTACACGTATCAATGAATGAAGAAAGGTCATCACGTTTATTTAAGACACTGCGAATATTAGAAAGCAAAAATTTGATTTCACACACGGAGTGAATTTGACCTAGCTATGACTGTGAAGTGGAGGGCGGAGCTGGGGGTTCTACGCAAAACAGCATTGCTTCCGGAAACGCCATCGCTATGAACATTTATTTCACACACACTATCAGAAGATTGAAACGTAAACGTAACATTTCTTGTTGATAAGAACTTTGTTGTAGCGAACTGAAAAAGGCTGACCGCTGGCTTTACCAAATTCAATCAACTTTTTGCGCAACTTTCGAGTTGCAACGCAGAATCTTCGGTGATGCTTACGTTGGAGGGTTTGAATTGCGACCGAGACGAAAATATAGAATCTTTATCTTAAAACTGGAAAATTTTACTATAACTGGTCTGGGCTTATTCGGCACAACTTCCCAAGCCTATGGGCGCGTTCGATCGTCCCATCCAAAAGTGGCGTTTCCAAAATAGAAGACAGAAGATCGCAATTTTAGTCTCTGATTCGGCCCATGATTCGGTTGGACTGTCAGGTAGACCATGAAAGATAAGGTTTTCACACGGCGAGATCTGTCTTCAATTCGTCAAGGCGACTTGCAAATGAAACCGTTTCATGGCGTACCGCTTCAGCAACGGAATGAGAAATGTCGGGCAGTGAGCATCCCTCGGACGCGGGCCATTTTTCTTTCCACAGCCGATAGTCTTTCGTTGATGTCAGTTATCTCTTTTTGCAAATTTAACTGAATTTCTTTGACGTCATTCAGGTTGGCGAAAGCACTTCAAGCATGATTTTTATCAATTTTCGCGTTTAGCGATTCACAGACAAGAACAGAAACATCGTTACTACTCTGAGCAGGATCCTCGTTAGGAGGACCAGGATTACTTCGATGTCGCCGCCGAGAAGTAGAAGCTTCCCAACAAACACACATTCGCGAACAAAGATCACAAAAAACGCTGGGGACTTGGGAGAGCAGCAAATTCGCATTACTAGTGCGCTTAGCAAACAAAGAAAGGTCGAGACCAACCTGTGCAAAACAGAGCAACACTTGAGGCAACCGCATGGCACTGTCCCTCCCAAGCCCACTGAAGAAGTGAGCGGCTGGGCCTCCTTTATACGGACGTCGAAGGAGCTGATGTCGATGACTGATGGGGGGGCAGAACCGTCATAGGTGGCCGAAGATCATACGTAGAAGTGACTGGGCGGCAACAGGAATTGTTCCTCCGAAAACTTGCGCTAGGGACATGTCGACGAAGAAACCAGTGGCGCATCGTGCCGCTTCGATAACGGTAGGCACGTGCCGCTGATTGACAAAACTGTGGCAAAAAACAGAGCAACACTTCGAGGCAACCGCATGGCAAGCTGTCCTCCCAAGCCCACTGAAGAAGTGAGCGGCTGGGCCATCCTTATACGGACGTCGAAGAGCTGATGTCGATGACGATGGGGGGGCGAGAACCGTCATAGGTGGCCGAAGATCATCGTAGAAGTGAAACTGGCGGCAGCAGGAAATTGTTCCTCCGAACTTGCGCAGGACATGTCGACGAAGAAAAAACCAGTGGCGTATCGTGCCGCTTCGATAACGGTAGGCACGTGCCGCTGATTGACAAAACCTGTGCAAAACAGAGCAACACTTGAGGCAACCGCATGGCAGCTGTCCTCCCAAGCCCACTGAAGAAGTGAGCGGCTGGGCCATCCTTATACGGACGTCGAAGAGCTGATGTCGATGACGATGGGGGGGCGAGAACCGTCATAGGTGGCCGAAGATCATCGTAGAAGTGAACTGGCGGCACCAGGAATTGTTCCTCCGAAACTTGCGCAGGACATGTCGACGAGGGAGAAACAAGCAAGTCAGAAGAAACCAGTGGCGCATCGTGCCACTTCGATAACGGTAGGCACGTGCCGCTGATTGACAAAACCTGTGCAAAACAAAGCAACACTTGAGGCAACCGCATGGCAGCTGTCCTCCCAAGCCCACTGAAGAAGTGAGCGGCTGGGCCATCCTTATACGGACGTCGAAGAGCTGATGTCGATGACGATGGGGGGGCGAGAACCGTCATAGGTGGCCGAAGATCATCGTAGAAGTGAACTGGCGGCACCAGGAATTGTTCCTCCGAAACTTGCGCAGGACATGTCGACGAAGAAACCAGTGGCGCATCGTGCCGCTTCGATAACGGTAGGCACGTGCCGCTGATTGACAAAACCTGTGCAAAACAAAGCAACACTTGAGGCAACCGCATGGCAGCTGTCCTCCCAAGCCCACTGAAGAAGTGAGCGGCTGGGCCATCCTTATACGGACGTCGAAGAGCTGATGTCGATGACGATGGGGGGGCGAGAACCGTCATAGGTGGCCGAAGATCATCGTAGAAGTGAACTGGCGGCACCAGGAATTGTTCCTCCGAAACTTGCGCAGGACATGTCGACGAAGAAACCAGTGGCGCATCGTGCCACTTCGATAACGGTAGGCACGTGCCGCTGATTGACAAAACCTGTGCAAAACAGAGCAACACTTGAGGCAACCGCATGGCAGCTGTCCTCCCAAGCCCACTAAGCTTTACTAAGAATGTGTTTCTCTCCAATGCACTGCATTATTTTTTTCTTTTTCAAAGGGCGGAGGGTCGTGAACATTTACATGCCGCCAATTGAATTATGGGGCAGTTTCGAACAAGGGCCCCATCTCCAAAATTCTCTGATCTATTCACACTTCGAGGGGGGCGCTTGCCCTGTATTTTACGGTAAGCAGTTTTTCATTATGATTGTAGATATAAATTTGTTTTTGTGTAAATGACTACATTTAAAATTTACTTGCATTTTGATTTTTTGACAGCCTTTGTGCATGAACAAGGTGCCAGTGAACTGGGCATAAATCAAGGAGTGCAATAAGACCGACAGTATCATTCTGTCTGGTCTGTAGCAGAGGTTATGGCCATTTGAAGTTTGGACCTGGAAGGCAAAACCGGTTTTTTGGGTTCCCACCTCCCAAGCCCAAACTTCAAAGGGTCGTAACTTCTAAATAGGCTCTCATCCACGCCCACCGGTCGCACTCTCCTTGCTACTCTTAACCTTAAAGCCCCGATTCTCTGTGACGACAGGCTCCCGGTATCCACCCGACATTCATGGCTCCTCCATATCCACCTTTACCGCGCAATATGCACCCTGTCTTCAACAAGCAGCGTAGGGAACAAACGGCACACGAGCTCTTACAGAGAAATACCCCGTCCACCCCACTACGGTTTACGTGGACGCAGCTTGCTATCGACGGCAGGACGCATACGCTGTCGCACTAATCAGCCATCCCAACACTCCTCCTTAACTCCCTAACAGTCCGCACCATCCGACCCGCTGAGGCGTAAGAGGCGGCAATAGCCCTAGCCCTTACACATAGGCCGCCCCTAACCATATCATCTCGGATTCGAAAACGGCCATTCGAAATTACGCCAGAGGCATGATCTCGCCCCTGGCGTCGGAATTCTCTCAAAAATCCCCCTACCATACCCATAGAGCTGATCTGGACTCCGGCCCACACGGGCATGGGGGGAAATGAGGCAGCCCATAGGGCCGCTCGAGAGCTCACCGTCCCGAGCAGGCCCTAGCCTCGAACCCTTTCACGGAGCCCTATCAGCTCGGGACAGTCTCTTGACCTTCCAAGACATTACGACACATTACCGCCTCTCACGCCGCCAGCTCCCTCCCGCACACCCGGATTTATCCAAGAGGGAAGAACGGCTATGGCGGCTGTGCAAACCCATACCCTTCCCTGTCGCTACCACTTGCACCGTATTTATCCTTCGGTCTACCCCTCCCCCAACTGCCCGGCCTGCGGAGCAGTGGAAACCCTGGACCATCTCCTTTGGAATTGTCCCCCACACCCCTTCCCCCCCCTTACCTTAGACAGACGGTAGGCACTGGGCTGAGGCGCTGGGCAGCTCCGGCCTGTCTGCCCAACGGGTGGTCACGGCGAGGGCTGCTGAGGTCACCGGTATGCCGGTCACCACGCCCCTTTAAGGGGCCTTTAAATGCTCAATAAAATGTTTGCCCTCCTCCTGTTACAGACCAGATGGAATGATACTGTCGGTCTTATTGCACTCCTTGATTTGTGCACAGTTCACTGGCACCTTGTTCAGCTGCATTCCTCACCAGTTTCTGCACAAAGGCTGTCAAAAAATCAAATAATAAAATGCAAGTAAGTTTAAATGTAGCCGTTCCACACAAAAACAAATTTTGATATCTACAATCAGAATGAAAACCTGCTCTTGTGCATCAATTTTCATCACCATAACTGTAGAAATGAACTTTTTTGGTTTAAGACCAGTGTGCTTCCCCTAATGTCTGGGGGGACGAATTTTGGGGACGATTTCTGCAAACAGTATGGTGGGGCTGGCTGATTCTGCCAAAGGCCTTCAGACTAAGCGAGACATCTGTTTGGGGGAACGCAACGAAACTTTCCCTTCAGTCAATGGGAAGGTGCAGTTTTCATGTGGGGAGAGTGACAGGGAGGTGGTTTGGAAGCGTCAGGGAGGCGTACTGCAAGTACAAGGAAAGACCAAGAACAGTTGCGGTCAATCTGAATGTGATTGCTCTAGTGGCAAAGAAACAAGTAGCAGTGCCATGTTACAAGTTGTATTGTGGGTGTGTCATACAGAAGGCCATGAGAGGAAGAAGGCAGGGCTAGCTTTATATCCAAAGTTCTGAAAGGCCCGCTGATCGATCCTGTCAGATTGATCATGACTGAACCTATGTAACACCTTGACAGCAACCCCTGGCTACCTGGACTGCCATGAGGAAGAGCTGCAGCCACAATGTTGACCAGGCAGGCGTTGTCTTTTAATCGGTTTGAGGCATAAAACCATGTTGGCCTATATCAGGAGATCAGAGTCAGGAATACAAATATACTGCTCGCAGCAGGAGCAGTTGCTTATTATTAACACAGAAAATACCAAAAGCATGAATACAGGATCAAAGCTCCACACACGTTTCTAAAATACAGTTTGTGACATCACGAATCACAAATGCACGGTGAAACGGGATTGGTGGTGGAGCTAATTGTTGAAGCATTCCTCTGGACCAAACACTGATTCAGAGACATGTCGGTGCAAAGCATGCATGTGGGAACTTTAGTGGGGTTGCATGCTTTTTAAGAGAGACAAACCTCAGCTAGCAAGCATTATAAAACAGGATACATCACCACAGATGGTAGGCTTTGATTCAGTTCCAACTTTGTTGAAATTTTTTTTGCATACCAGCCAAGCACAGTCAACAGGCGCCTGTGGGTGAATGCGAGAGCCTGCCGTACGTACAGCACATGTATGTATATACAACAGCCAGCGGCAAAAGTCAAATATTATTAGTGTGATCGGCTAGCCACAGTATGCGACAGCCCCAGACTTTATCGCCAGTCAATTTTTGCCCGCGTATTTTCTATGCCTTTCCCCAGGCAGCAGCACATCCGTGAAGGGATGGCATACAAAGGCGAGGCTTTTATCCCCTGCCAAACGTGCCTGTTTAGTGCATTTACACCGAATGCACTCTGCCTCACTAAATGCTCACTGCCAAACGATGAAATGGAGCGCCCTTGGCCGTGATGTCCGTGACAATAGCTGACGTAAAAAAATTCCTTAAAATTTTCCCTCTTTATCACAAGGGAAACAATGTAACAGAATTGGCGCAGCTTGTGCTAGTGGTGCAAGGCTGGAGAAACAGGAGAGCTCCCTTCGTCGGAGATTCGGGTGTTGCATCGTCGTCATGAGCAGAAAGAAGCCCACTAGGTCCACTGCAGGATGAAGGCCTCCCCCATCAACCTCCAACCACTTTTGTGCCGCGCCTGTGCTCAAGTTTATTCTTTGCCTCCGAATTTCCTCATTTCGTCCCTGCATCGAGTGACTGGCCTTCCTCTTTTTCTAGACCCGTGTCTTGGTATCCACTTTGCCACCACTGGTTGTCATTTCGCCTAATTGTGTGGCCATTTCTTTTTCTTTGTTTGAACTATGATATCTTCCACCCTAGTTTGTCCTCTGATCCAGGAGGCTCATGTCTTTTCTCTTAAGTATTGCTCCGATCATTATTCGTTCCACGGCCCGTCGAGCTGTGCTAAGTTTGCTTTGAAGTTGTTTAGTAATGCTCCCAGTTTCTGCTCCATATGTCATCGCCTCACATTTATTTCTGAACTTGCCGCTGAAAGGTCTTCATGCCTGGCAGGCTCGGATCTTCTCATCCGCAGGCTTTCACATCTCTCCCAAAGTGGACCGCATTAGCACGCGCTAGGACCCGCGGCCAAGTCCAAAGCCAACACCCACACTACGAACTCAAAGGAAATGCTGTGCACTCGGAATGCTATGATAGCCCGATCGGATAGACGTCAGTTTTGTAACGCAAGGGACCCAGGTTCCAGTCTGACCACAGGAAGCGTTTTTTTCCCCCAATTGGCTGCACATGTTGTTCTCCACTGCTGGTAACCCGTATTCCTGGGGCCTTTGGGGTGGCCCAGTGGTTAGGTTGCCAGTTTCATGGCGTAAAGGTCCCGGGTTTGATTCCCAGGACCTCCCTAACCAGATTTTTTTGGGGCACGAAAAACAGCTTTTGTCGGCCTAAACAGCTCTGCTATGAGAACTTCAACTTCATTGCGTTAACTCAACGTAAATGCATAACTTACGGTGGGCAAAAGTTGAGACCACGGCCATACCATGCCCGAATGCCAACAAAATTTTTAGCTGCACAGCCACCTACCTCGGATGAATGCACTTCTAGTCGCATATCTATGCATGCGAGAACATCGCCTGCGCAAATATGAACACTGACAATGCGACACCAGGTATTCTGCTTGAATACCAAGGGGTGTTGAAGGCCAGTGTTGCGCAAATTATTTCATTACAGCTGCCGCGGGTGAACATTCACTTGCGGGGAAAATCGCCCGCCAGGGGGCCGCGGCGCTCACATGCGTTCCACGTCGGCTCTGTGTTTTTCGCTTCTAAGTGCGGGAATTCGTTACCCACAACAACGTGAGTGGTACCAAAAGGATACAGCAAGGTGCACGGACCCCCTGAACACCAACCGCTGACCTTTCGGACCATTGGATGCCGAGATATTGCTTCTCAAAGACTGTGCCACGTTTTCCGGTTGAGCTAAGCCTAACAGGCCTAGCGCGCCTTTGAACTTAGCCGGCAGCGCCGGCACGCCGACTGCAGCTTTCTGCAGTTGCCGGAAGCCCCAATGGAAAGCATCGTCGAAGGAGAAGACATCGACCCGGCGGAGCTGGCCCACCCTGATGGGCTACCCGTTCGCCGAAAGCAACAAGCCCTCCAAGCACAGCAAACTGCAATGCAGGCAAGTGCGAACCGTGTTCCTACCAATTCCCCACAACGCCAACGGCGTCGACCAGCCCGGCGCAAACCACCGGCTCAACCACTGCCTGAGAATGATATCAAAATAATCATTCGCCCGCATGGCGGTCTTGCGCTCACGAACAGTTGCTCTAGCCACGTTGGAAGATACCATTCAAAGGCACGCGGGCCTTGATCCATGTAGCGACGACCAGGTCCGCATACAATCAAGAGCCAACTTTGCCATCGTTAGCGACGCCCTCCGAAGAACGCGCTAGAAAGTACGAGAAGGTCGCTTCCCTCACGCTGAAAGGGCAGCAATATGGGGTCTCTACACACGTAGCGGCCCCAGCCACACCACGGTAACCGGGGTGATCTTCAATATCCCCGAAGACGACACGCCGGAACAAGTATTTAACAGTATTTGCCAGTTCAACCCTGACCTCCGGATACTGGATGCCAAACGCCTTAATACCTCCAATATCGCCCAAATTCTCTTCGATGGCACAAAGTTCCCTACTGGATCCGCTACCGGGCGGCAACGTATCGCTGCAAACCGTTTCGCAGAAAGTCCGAAGCTTGCCCGTCATGCTGGCAGCCAGGTCATCGCCGAGACGTGTGCCCCAACGCCCAGGCTCCTCCACGCTGTCCCACCTGCGGAACCATCAATGCCCCTGAGAACCACAAATGTGTACCTCGGTGCATCGTCTGTGATGGGCCCTCATCTCACTGGAACTGTGGACTGCCCGAAACGTTATCACCCGCGCCTTCCCTTCACCTACGATACAGGCACACGGGCGGCAATGCACAACGCAGTACCTACTCAGGACGCCTTCCCCCCTCTTCCGGGCAAGACATCACAGGCTCCTACCGACGTCTCTCCCCGAAAGAGGAATGCAACCATGGGTACTTCACAACGCGAACTACCCCAACAAGAAGACACCGAAGAAAACAGGTGAGCTACCCGCGCACGCCTCCCAGTAGCTCACCACAGTTTTCAATTCCCATCCACCCCACACTGCATTCCGCCCCTCATCCTGACCTCTCAAAGAGCTTCACGAGCGATCCGCGCGGAAATCACCCTGTTACGCCCAGGAGAATGCAGCACTCAAACGCGAAAATGCAGCCTTGAAGAAACAGACTACTGCTAGCATAACGGAACCTGCCCCGCAAAGTGAACCGACAGGAGCAGCTGCTCACGAAACTTCCAGTCCACCACCACCTACCAAAAGGAAAGCAGTGTCTAACGAGACTGCCCCTCTATCTCCCATACATGTCGATGGTCGCATAGCCGCTGTAGAAGACGCCTACAAACAAGCTCTGGCCGAACAGAAGCAGGAATACATTCAACTCCACCAAATTCTCCTAAATAATCAGAACACAATTCAGGCTACCATTCAGGAACTTAGAGCCGAAATGCACAATTGCATGCAACAGTTTGCCAACGTCGGTGCACCTGCCAATAGCGCACCCCCATCATTAGCCTTCCTCAATGGTCAAGCTCAATGAAATGATTACAATCTGGCAGTGGAACTGCGGGGATCACCAGAAAACGGCCAAACCTACAAATGCTCCTATCGAACACATTGAATACCCCTTTAGTAATTGCTCTTCAAGAACCAGGCCTTAATGTTAAAGTCTTAGGATATCAAACATTTCAACGTCCCGATAACCCATTCACCGCCACCCTTGTGCATAGAAAAATGCCTGCACAATGTATGCATTTCGACAGCATAGAAATACCCCACGATTTGTCGTGCTATATCCGCCTAAACGCACTGCTTCCCGAATGTACATACTAAACGTATACAGCAGCCCTCGTGCTAATACACACAATTTCTCTCAGCTCTTTAATCTAGCAACGCAGACAGCGGGTCCCCACCCTCTAGCCATCCTGGGAGATTCAACGCTCCCCATACGGCGTGGGGTTATACCAGAATTACGCGAAAAAGGTCGCCTCCTATGGGAGCTGGCGCAGACCCAACGGCTCACGATTGAGTCCGATCCGTCTATCCCCACGAGAATTGGAAATAGCGCGCAGAAAGACACTTCCCCGGACTTATCATTCACATACAGAATCAAAAACGCCAAATGGAGTTGCACATCCCACACTTTGGGCAGCGCATTACATAGTCCAACTAAACATCTCCTCTCTTCCAACCTGAAACCACGTCTAAGGCAACAATACATTACCAACTGGGATGCGTTTAGACGCACATGCGAGCAAAAATACCCCGCTGAAATCAAACCGCAACACTGGACAGCTGGGTAAACCAAATAGTCGAAACCAAACGACACCACGACCAACCACTAGACCCGGATATCCCAGCGGAAACTGTGGACGCACACCTACACCATTTGTGGGAGGCATACACAAGCTTGCAACGCAGATGGCGACGCCAGAAACAGAATCGGCGTCTTCGTCTCAAAATAGCAGAGCTCCGCATAGTCTCAGCTGCAGAGCTGGCGAAAGCACAGTGGGGTGTTCTGTGACCAAAGGCGGGGTAATCTTGGCATGCGTCGCACATGGGCCATACTCCGATACATGCTGATCCTAAGCAGTCAAAACGGCACATCACCATCGCCTAACACAAATATTCCAAAACTACCCAGGCACCAATCAACCTAATAGAAGAAATCCAAACCCTCTACATAGCGCAGGGCTCATCTGAGCCCTTACCTTCTTATCGAGGACCAGACAATAGCGCGTTGGATTTCGATATAACTGAAGCTGAAGTCAGAGCAGCCCTGACTCGTCTCCGTCCAGGGTCTGCGCCAGGTATGGATGGCGTGACCAATAAGATGTTACGAAACCTCGATGACAACTCAATTACCACGCTAACCCGATACTATAATCATTACTGGTCCTCAGGAAGCCTACCCCCCGCGTGGAAACATGCTAAAATATCCCTTATTCCTAAACCGGGAAAGCCCCTCAGCCTAGAACACCTACGGCCAATTTCTCTAACTTCATGTATGGGCAAAGTGCTGGAACACATTATTAACGCACGATTAATAAAACACATAGATCAAACAGGTGCACTTCCCAACACCATGATTGGCTTTAGGGCAGGACTCTCCACGCAAGTGTGCATCTCCAATTGCTCCATGACATAATCATCCCCCTTCAAAGGTCGATGCAGCGGCCATACTCGCACTAGACCTCACTAAAGCATTTGATAGAGTATCCCATTTAGCTATACTTAGCAACTTGGAATCACTAGCTCCGGGACATCGCACGTACAATTATATCAAAAACTTCTTAACGGCTCGAACGGCAATATTCCAGATTGGTGACATCACCTCGGACACCATAACTCTTCCCTCTATAGGCACCCCCAAGCGCAGTTCTGTCACCACTTCTTTTCAATCTTGCTCTGCTAAACATCCCTCGGCAACTTGCGCAGGTTCCCAATTTACGACACAGCATCTACGCCGACGATATTACCCTGTGGGCGTCAGGGGGCAGTGATGGCCAATCGAAGACACCCTACAAACGGGTGCCCGAATCGTCACTGACGAAGCTCGCAAGGTCGGATTAGAATGCTCCCCACATAAATCACAACTACTTGTCCTTCCAGCTAAATCGGGTTCAAAAACGCCTCCCAGTATAAAAGTCCACGTTGGGAACGTGGAAGTGTTGGAGGTGCCAAGCATTGAAATTTTGGGCCTTACTCTCCAGCGCAACCGCGCGAACTCCTGCTTGATAACACAATTAACATCCCAGGTAACTCAAACCATGGGCATATTACGCAGAATTTCCGCTCGCAACAAAGGCCTTAAAGAAGCAGAGAGAATCCGCCTCATACAGGCGTTTGTAATAAGCCGTATTACGTATTCTCTGCCATACCTCAATCCCTCTCAAGCAGAGTTGGCAAAAATTAATTGTCTCATTCGCCGGATATACAAGACGGCATTGCAGTTACCCCACAGCACTCCCACTGCCAGATTAGAACAGCTGGGCGTTTACAACACTGCAGAAGAAATAGTCGAGGCCCATCAACTCAATCAACTTAAGCGCCTATCGACAACATCCACTGGTCGACAGATCATGCATAGATTAAATCTGCGAGCTCCGCTAATCACTGATCCCAAAGTCCCCATTCCTCCAAGCATTCATGCGCACCTCTGCATCCGCCCTCTCCCACGCAATATGCACCCAGTGCACAACAAAACACGCAGGGAACAGCGAGCACGGGCCTTGACTGAGAAATATCCCATTAAGCCGAGCACCCTCTACGTAGACGCAGCAGACTATAGACATCACGACGCGTACGCTGTCACAGCAATATTCAGCCCTAACTCCCCACCCCTCACCTCCCTCACAATACGCACCCGTCATCCGGCAACGGCGGAGGAAGCGGCAATCGCCCTAGCACTAACGCAACGGCCAACCCCCACAATTATCATCTCTGATTCGAAAACGGCCATTCAAAACTTTGCCAGAGGTACCATCTCTCCTCAGGCGCTCCAAATTCTTGTTCAAAATCCCCCTACCGACCCCGTGGAGCTGATCTGGACTCCTGCCCATACAGGGCTGGGGGCAACGAGGCAGCAACAAAGCAGCTCGAGAACTCACTGTCCGAGCAGGCCCAAGCCTCGTACCCTTACACGGAGCCCGATCAGCCCGAGACAGCTTGCTTAGCTATCGGGAAATAACTGAGCATTACCGCCTCGCCCGCCGCATATTCCCGCCGGCTCATCCTACCCTCTCTCACTCTGAAGAACGCTTATGGCGCCTCATTCAAACAAACACTTTGCCCTGTCGCGCCAAACTGCACCTAATTCATCCCACACTGTATCAGTCCCCCAACTGCCCCGCATGTGGCTTGAAAGACACCATCATCCATACCATGTGGGCATGCAACAACGACCCCTTCCCATTAATCCGTACCACCGAGCAATGGGAGGCGGCGCTGGGTAGCTCCGACCCGCAGATGCAAACAAGTCTGACGGAACGGGCTGCCTTGGTCACCGGCAAACTGCAACTACCGGTCACCGCCCCCTCCTAACTACGTATCGCAATAAAGTTTATTTCTCTCTCTCTCTCTTCACTTGCGGGACAAAATGTTGTGAAAGATTGGTTGTGTACTAGCGACTAAACTTGAGCCAAGTATCGTGCACACAGCGCTTCGAGTCTTGCCTGCTGTGTTTCACAGCCTGTAAGGAAATGAGAGAGAGAGCGAGAGAGAGAGAGACAAACATTTATTATACTGGTGAGCAGGAGGATGTTCGTAGGGCCTCCACCCAGTGAGAGGCATCCTCATCCCACGATGCCTTGGAGCTGGCTGGCCGTCCGGGCCCGTTCCACCAGTCGGCGCTGGTCCGAGAGCTCGGAGCTGGTCAGCTGCTCCACCCACTGCTCATAGCTAGGGTTGGGATTTGGGGTTAGAGTGGGGGTCCGTTGGCACTTCCCATACCACGTGGTATCGAGGTAGCCAGCAACAGGGCAGAAGTTACAGGTGGCAGGGTATTGGGTGGGGTACATAGCGTTTAGTAGGGTGTTATGGGGATACGAATTGGTTTGTAGCCGGCGGAAAGTGGTTTCTTCGTCGCGCGTTAATTGTGAATGAGGTGGCGGGAAGCGATGGCGGTCGTTTTTGTAGTAAGCTAAGATTTCGCTGTACGTGTGGAGTGGTGCTGGCTTTGAAGCAGTTCGGTCGTTGGTTTCTCCCTTTGAGGTAACGGCCCGGTATGTATAGCACGGGCAGCGGCGTGTGCCGCCTCGTTCTTTTGAAGGGACTGGTGGCCGGCTGACCAGATGATATTAATTTCTGGTAGTCTTCTTACTTGACGAAGAAGGTACAGTGTGGGTTGAGATATGCGGACAATTAAAAAGTTTCTGCAGGCAGTCTGTGAGTCAGTTATAACAGTAAGAAATTCCTCGTCTGTTGTTGCAGCAAGGGCGATGGCACACTCCTCAGCAGTCTCGATGGAAGTGGTGAGAACGGTTGCTGCTGCCAGTTCTGTGCCTTGCGTGTTAACGACACAGGCTGCATGCGCTTTTTGATGAGGGTACGGCGATGCATCTGTGTATCGAGTGCATGATAGATGGTGATTGTCCTTATGAATTAATCGAGCTCGTGCCGTGCGCCGTTGATTGTTGAAAACCGGGTGCATGTTTCGGGGTAGAGGGGCTACGCGGATGTGTTGCCAAATGTCTGCTGGGGTTCGAATCTGCTGATCTTGTCGTGGTGGGACGTTGTAGTGTAGACGGAGAAGTGTCTCTCTTCCCGTGGGCGTGATCTGTGGTCGGAATATCTGAGATGCGTGGTGGGCCTCTTGTATTTCTTCCCAGGTGTTGTGGACCCCTAGCTGCAAACGTTTCTCGTTTGCCGTGCTTATTGGGAGCCCCATAGCGATCTTGTAGGCCTGGCGTATGGTGGCGTCGAGTTTCCGTATTTCTTGTGGTCTGAGGGCCAGGTATGGCGTGCCGTACGCTATCCTGCTGATAAGAATGGCTTGGACCATGCGTAGGGTGTCGTGTTCGCGAAGTCCGAAGCGACGGTTGGAGACGCGGCGGATGATGCGCATGGGCTGGTTAAGTGTGCGCTGTAAGTGTGGTATGGCTTGCAAGCCAGATCCGTCTCTAGGTATTATGAGACCCAATATCCGAAGGTGGGGGACGTTAGGGACAGGGTGAATATTTATATATAATTCTGGTTCTGGTATTCGGCGTGCGGTTTTGCGGGTAAACCGGAGCGCAAGTAAACCGGACTTTTTGGGGGCGCACTCCAGTCCTCTGGATTGGAGATATCGTTGGGCGGTGTCAGTTGCCATTTGAAGTGCCTCTTCCTGATCTCCGATTGATCCAGTGGGTGTCGATAGCGTGAGGTCGTCCGCGTAGAAAGCGTGTCGGAGATGCGGAATATCTTGGAGCAAGGGTGGGAGGTCCTTCATGGCAAGGTTAAAGAGTAGGGGTGAAATAACCGAGCCTTGAGGTGTTCCTTTGGGAATTGCTGGAAAAGGGTCAGATCGCAGATGGCCGATGCGCACAGTGGCGGTTCGGTTGGTAAGAAATGCCGCGACGTAGTTGTAAAGTCTGGGCCCGCAGTTGGTAGTAGCTAGCCCTTGTAGGATGGCTTGGTGTGTGACATTGTCGAATGCCCCTTTTATATCAAGTGCGACAAAGGAATATTTGTGGTTGTTTGAGAGTTTCATTAGTATGTCTTCTTTAAGCTGTAGCAGGATGTCTTGGGTGGAGAGATGGGGCCGAATACATGGTGGTTGGAAAGTAGTTATTGCCCTCTATGTAATGGGCGAGACGATTGTGAACCATATGCTCGAGAAGTTTGCCCACGCAAGATGTGAGAGAAATGGGATGGAGGTTTTTGAGTGTGATGGGTTTTCGTGGCTTGGGAATTAGCGTGATATCGGCATGCTACCACTGTGGCGGGAGAGTTCCTTTTGTCCAGTGTTCATTCATATATGTGAGCAGATTTTCGAGGGCGATGGGGTCCAGATTGCGCAGAAGTTTGTTGGGGATCTTATCCTGTCCAGGAGTGGGGTTCCTTGTTAGGCCGTGTATCGCGGCTTCAATTTCTTGAATGGTGAAAGGCGTATCCAGCTCTGGGTTCGGTTGACCAGTGTACTGCTGTGGCGGCAGTGCCTGTGTCGTGGGCCGAGCTTCGAATGATTTCTGCAGCTCTTTCAGCAGGTTTTCATCTGTTCCGGGATGGTTATGGATTAATTTTTTAAGGTTGTGCGCAGCCGTGGCTTTTGACTCTTTGGAGCCCATAAGTGAACGGAGAAGGTGCCAAGTTCTCCGGGTGCCGAGGGTTCCCTGGAGCGTATTGCAGAATTGGTTCCAATTTTTCTGGCTTAGTTGTCGAGCATATTGTTCTGCTTCTTGTGTGAGCAAGGCTATGCGAGTGCGTATCTTCCGGTTGGTCTTGCGCCTTTTTCACCTCTTGAGAAGGCCGTTTCTGGCGTCCCATAAGTGTTTGAGGTGATTGTCTATGGCCGGATTGTCTTCGGTGAGAGGAAGCCCTTTTGTGTGCTTTGCAAATGTCGTGATAATCTCAGCGGCCCAATCCTCAATATTTTGGATTGACTCAGTAGGCGAGTCTTCTCTGAAGGCCTTCCATCAGTACGTCTGGCTGTCCCAATTCTTTGCCTGGCGTTTTTGTGATGAGTGATTCGGAGTTCTATAATGTGGTGGTCGCTTCCTAGTGTTTCGTCTAGGCAGGTCAATTCGTCATTCGTGACGTTATAAGTTAGTGTTAGATCGGGTGAAGTATCTCGGGAGACGCTGTTTCCAATGCGTGTGGGTGTGTCTGGGTTATTGCATAGATGAAGACGATGCTGCTGAATTGCGTCATGAAGTTGAATGCCTTTCCGAGTGTTGCGATGGTAGCCCCACATCATGCGATGGGCATTGAAATCTCCTAGTATTATTAATTTATGTCCCTTAGTGCGGATTTGCACTTCTCGGAAGAGCTTGTCAATTTCTTACAGGAGTGCAGCGGGTGGGCTGTAGATGTTCAGGACGAATAGACGTGAGTGCGTCTTTTTTCGGGGGATGACCTCCACGAAGGTGTAATCGATGCTGGTGGGGAGGGTGTGTTCTTGGGCCGTTTGATCGGTGCGGACGAGGATGGCGGTGCGGGCAAGGGTGTCTGTAGTGTATGTCGTATAATATCTGAGGGTGACGTTAGTGGTGTCTGTTTCTTGTACAGCGATGATATCGGGTCGGTGTTGTTGAGTAAAATGAGAAAAGCTCAGGTGTAAAGGTTGATACAGAAGGCTTTTCTCTCCAAGTCCCCGGTGAAAAGTGTTTCGTTAAAGAGACCGTGCTACTTCTGTTATTTGTTTTCGAAATTCCAAATGCTTGTCTCTTTATCCGATACCAGGACGTTTCTGTGTGTTGCCCTAGGCAAGAATTTAAACTTTGTTTATCACGTACAATCAATCAGTATAATCACCCGCCGCGGTGGCTCAGTGGCTAAGGCGTTGTGCTGCTGAGCACGAGGTCGCGGGTTCGATTCCCGGCTGCGGCGGCCGCTTTTCTGATGGAGGCGAAAAGCAAAAACGCCCGTGCGCACGAGATTTCGGCGCACGTTAAAGATCCCCTGGTGGTCAAAAATAATCCGGAGCCCTCCACTACGGCGCACCTCATCGCCTGCGTTGCGTCGGCGCGTTAAACCCCCACAATCAATCAATCAATCAATCAGTATAATCCCGTACCAGCCCGCCTAACTTACCACCTTGATGCATTGCTCAAAAAGGTGGCTTTCAGGATTCATATACTTATAATGCACGCCATTTGTTTTAGCCACGCATTGTTCCGTCATTAAATTCTAAATTTTTCAGGGTGATCCTTCGCACTGCATGTCATCGTAGCGAAAGAAATACGCTACCCAACGCTAACATCTTCAAAACCTTCAAAATAAGGCACTTTGAAGCATTACGTTTGCTCATTTTCGATCTCATTCCCTGCACCTCTGCATTAACCAAGACGTGCTTCCTGTAGACGAATTATTCATCTTAAATCTGGGTTCCTGTTTGTCTCGACTTGCTCATAACCACATCTCCATCGAAGGGTTGCCACAGGAGCATCCTATTAACATAATGACAGCCAACTCTCAGTTCGAAGCATATTCTTGATGGTAAAAGTTCGAGCAAACTGCGGGAAACAGACCGCAAAATTTGTTGCTCTGTCGACATGGAACAATATATTACAGAAATTAGGTCAAGTTCTAAACATCGCATTCATTTCGTACGTTGATGAAATCATATCTGCTTAAAGAACTACATGTCCAATATACTATTTACCTTGGTTTTGCTCTACATGGTTACTTTTGCAGAATATTTGTGTGAGAATTCTCAGTGAAACGTCATTGCATGGTTCCTGTTTTCGGTTTCGTTTTTTCTTGTCATGGCTATGTTTAGGGCGTCCTAAAACCTGCTCAACTGCATGCTGCGGTTCGGGACGTGTTTTGTTTCTGTATTCGCTGATTTTATCGAAATAGTTGGATAAACTTGTAGTTGAACTTGAACATGGATAACGTATTCAGAAAACATATCCAGTGCTTTGATTAGGACGCCGCAAAGTTTCTCTGCCAGAAAGAACTGCTCTACGCCCATCAGGTAGCTCTGAAACTTGCTCAAAACATTTTTCTGTCTGTCTCGATCTTGGAATTTTTCTACATCTGCCACTGCGTCATTATAGCGGTGTAGCGGCTATAGGCCGGCTTTCCTTTAGTTGCAGCAATGAGTGTATTCGATAGCACATTGAAAAAGAAAGCCACAGGAGCAAAGAAGAAACGAAAGGCATATGAGAAAATCACCTATTGCCGCTCTGTGTTAGCAATAACTGTAGCTTTCCCAGGACTTCCCAAGGAGGTTGTAAGAACTTCTGGAGTGGAGACGGCTCTCGAGAACTGACGCCGACGGCCGCCAACTTGCCTTGGGCAAAAAACTCACTCCGTCGCAGCAGCCGCACTGCATCGGTCGCTTTCTGCCGGGTCCCTGCTGAAAGTCTTGCGGTGTTACACGGTCGCATGAGTGCATTTATGGCTTAGTTTGTCGTGAATATTGTTCGGACGCTACAAAGCTTTAAAAATCAGCAATGCTGTACTCGTGCGTCGCATTCGGCTGCGCTAATCGCGCGAAGAAGACGCTGGGGATAACCTTCGGCTTAGTTCGTTTTGTGTCTAACGAGTACTACCGCGTTATAAGTGTACACTTTTCCAGTATTTGTGCAGTATGGTGCCGATCCACCTACCTATTTACGCACTTGTTCACGCAGATATGCAAATGTTTTCACTCGTAGTTGCGGTGGTCAGTAGTCGCACGACTGCGCAAAATCACGTGTTTGTTTAATACTATTAAACAAACATATGACATACTGTTAAATAATGGCAGTAGTGCGGAAGCAGAAATTGCAGCCCACATGATGTGTCCTGCAATTTCTGCTTGCGCACTAATTTATAATCAGAGTGTTTGCTAAGATATATACAGGGTGATCAAAATTAATTCAACAGGTGTTTTTTTTTTACAATGCGCGTAGATTTACGGGAATACCACCTCTACAGTGAAGTTGTGCGCCCTGGGGGACATAGAATTAAGTGCTAACTATTGATGTCAGTGGCTTAACTATAGCTTGCACTGACGTCACTTATGCGGCCATCTTGGAGCACCGCTTGCACGGTGGAAGGCCGTGAACTATCTCCCCCTCCGATCTCGAGTAGCACTGGGAAAGCGGAGAGCAGTACTCCAGAAAGGGCTGTGGGGACGTCACATGCAAGCTATGAGCAAAGTTCGACGCAATCGTGTTTCTGCGCAGTTTCATTCGGCCGAATTCTTCTACCGCATCCGAATTGCGAAGTTTAATTGCCCTTCGCAAGATTACGCATGCCAGACCACGAAGACCGGCGTAGAGCTCCGCCCCTTTGTTCTGTGTTTCGATAGGGATTCCGAGTACTGCAGATTGCGATAACGCCAGCGAAGAATGAATGGGTGCCAGTTATCACTTTCGCCTATGCCTCCATCCCGTAGTCAACCTAAAAACCATTCACGGCAGGCACGTCACAAAAATGTGTGGGATGGGCAGGTGGGGCTTTGTGGCGGTCCTCACTGTCTTGCATACGTAATCATGCGAACGGCAATTAAACTTCGCAGTTCAATATGTCGGAGTACAGATGCGCTTGAAAATTTCTGCTAAATGATACTGCCCAGAAACACGATTTCGCCTAAATATGCAATACAAACATGCCTGTTTACTGCAGCCCATAAAAGATAATTAATGAATATTAGTTAATTAGGCCACAAACATCAATAGTTACCACCTTCTTTTGGTTTTTCCTGGGTGCATACCATCACTGTAGAGGTGATTTTTACGGACATTTAAGCGTGTAATTATAATAAAACCTGTCGACTTAAAATTGACCACCCTGTGTAGTAACGACATAAACCAAGGCAGTGCCGTCGAATATTCGATTTGCGCTCAGCCCGCCTTACGCGAGTGCTCGCGGGGTTTTGATTGGAGTTTAATTGTAAAGGCGAGGTTAGCCGAGACATTTCGCTTAGCTTTGTACAATTCATTGATGCAATGCTCTCCCGCGTTCTTCGTCTCCGTGCTAATCAACAGCAGGCGCTACTCGCGTGCACGTACACCGTTAGCGAGGCTGTGAACGGCAACAGTAACCTTCTGCGCGCAGTTTTCTTTTCAATAGCGGTTTGATCGCGGAAGAATGTGCGTGGTTAACGAAGATGAGAATGTAATTAAGTAGCCTCCTGAAAAAGAGAAGAAAAAAAAAACAGTGCGAGGGAGACATGGAATGTGCATCAATCGTATAGACGGTGTACCCTGAATAAAGAAACAGCTGTTACCAGCTGAAGGGTACTACATATACATTTTGTAAAATACAAGTAAAATCTAGAAATGGCAGCGATGAACGGAAACAGAGAATTCTAAAGTGTGGGCCGCATAGTAACTCAGCATGCTACTTAATTTGGCCTTGTGCATGTGCCATCAATGGGGATGCCGTATGAACCAAAAATCTTGCATGTTGCAGCACTGTTTAAAAACAAGTCGTCTCGATACACAGTTCCGACAAAGCTTGTTTGGGTGTGAGAGTTGCGTAGTTAGCATTAATGAATTCCGGCACTGCTGCTAGAACAAGCAAGCGGCCACTAATCCCGCTATAACAGAGGGGTACAGCACTTTCCAGCGTGAAATGCGGGAATTAGTAGCCGTTTTCAGGCGGCACCTCTTGCCATGGTGTGCAATGTGTAATTTTAATACTTAAGGGGCGGCCTATAACCTTACAGACACCAAATAAACGTTTATTCAAATGAAAGATTGATTGGTTATGACGTTTTAATGCACCGACGCAAAGCAGACGATGAGGCTCGTCGTAGTGGGGGGCTCCGGATTATTTCTGACCACCTGGGCATCTTTAACGTGCGCCGAAATCTCGAACACATGGGCGTTTTGGGTTTTCGTCTCCATCAGAAAAGCGGCCGCCGCGGCCGAAAATCGAACCCGATTCTTTATGCTCAGCAGCACAACGCTTCAGTCACTGAGCCACAGCGGCGGATTTTATTGAAATCAAAGCAATAGTGGTGTTTCTATCACAGAACTAGCACAGAACTAGGCTCTTCACCACGGCTCTTGACCACTTAAAGAAATGCAAACGCTAATTCGCTGTTCGAATCACGTCAATAGTTTATGCGGGCGAAATAAAGGTTTCCGTCAAATAACCTAATTGAACAATCCAACTTAGCTATCGGTATCTCCCATGTAAACCCAAAGGAAAAGCAAGACACTAAGCGTCCCTACCAGCTAAGCGTCCTTTCTACCCACGGCAATATGGCCGCCGACCGGTTTCCCCGGCTTCACCTCCCCGCGTTGCCGGCTATGGGAGCCCTCCACTCCAGAAGTTTTATACAACCTTCTTGGGGCTTCCAGACATAAGGGGAAGAATGAAAGCGTTCATCGGAAGTGTTGCCGAGTTCCTTTTAGAGTTTTCTGTTCGTTATCAGCTGCGCCGCTGAACAAGGAACGACGTTCCAATTGGAAGGCGTGCATAGACCGTGAGGAAACGTCCCAACTTCCTTCCGCACTAACACGCGTAAACTAAACGGATAAGTATTTTTTGGGCTTTGCCCAACCTAAACGATTGAATCGACGAATGCGTTTCATAACTAAACGATGTTTTTTTCCACACCGGGCAGAATCGAGCATTTTGAAAGAGAAATGACCTGTTATTTAGTTTCCTGTAACGATGGTAATGATGAACAACGTTTATTATTTTTCAATGAATAGGTTTTTTAAGCCCTTGCTACGAACAGCATGCACGCAAAACTTTGTGCCCATCTCTTGTATCATCTGGTTTGCTTACCTGGTTGTCTTCGATGAAGTATCGCCGTCGTCGCCACAGCTCTTTTGCCACTGTCACTATAATTCACAATATAAACGCTGGCATGGTGACCCCTGTTCTTGCATTGTATGCAACTTGTGTCAAGAAATGAAAACTATATTCGTGTGCCAAAATGACGGGCACTGTTTTTGCATTTTTTAAATTGGTTCCTTGTTACCCACTTATAAGGAAGAAATCATGCACCCCTCCGTCTAAGACGACGATGGTTGAACCCGAAGATTTCTCCTGACGCATTCTTTGGTTATGGTCCACGTTTTACAAAGTACTTCGATCTCGTCGAAGTGGAGCAGTCGGAGAGGCGCCGATTTTATATTGCCAGGGACGCAGACACGATTCCTGCTACGGGAAGGGTTTTTAACAGCGACGCTGTTTAACAAATCGTAATTTTTGTGTCCACAGTTGAAAATACCATGCGATTTTTTTATTGCGGAAGTTAGCTATTCAGCATAAGGGGAAATTAAATGTATAGATACACCCCGGATTCCCGAAGGAATCGGCGTAGGGGGCCATGATGTGGTCCATGTATCCACGCCATGAAGTCTGGCGGACGTCCGGGGCGCGGGCCGCAGGTGGCGATGTGCACATCCCGTAGGCTTCGCAGAGCAGGGCAACTCCACACCAGGTGCTCTGCCGTAGCCTGGTCAACTGGAGCGGGGCAAAAGGGGCAGGTGGAGTTGAACGGGGCATGGTATTGAGGAGGCCAGGACCTCGTTACAGCTGGCGTGAGGGCGACTCCCAGGCGAAGACGTCTGAGCAGGACCTCATCTTGGCGAGACAACCCGCCAGGGAGATCTGTACCGCGCGGGAGGTATGAGAGTGCGCGCGGTGCGCCGTAGACGTTATTTTGCACTGGCAAGGCGAACACCGTTTGACGAAGGTGCAAGAGGAGCTGGATAGTGCACAGGCACGGGGTGTGTTCCGGCATCTGCAGCCTGCATTGCGGGGTGGCTATTCCGTTGGCGCCATGACACGCGCACACGACATAGATAAGTGTCCATTATGTCCTAATTTCTAGCAGAAGTTCGTTGGAGGTGAGAGTTTACGAAGCTCTCGAACAGCTGCCGACGATCAGTGTAAATTGTACACTGTGGTGAAGCGTGGTTGATTAGCAACGATGTGTGTAGCAGAGCATCCCGCACTGCAAGGAGTTCTGCCTGCGTTGATGGCCACTTCTCCGCTGTTATGTAAGTGCACATCCCCGCCAGTAGCGTAGTGGTTATCGCACCAGACCGGTATACCAAGCGATTTCCGAGCGCGCACCGTGAGCGTGGGCCTCGTGGTGACCGCCCGGCAGTTAACAAAACCAAGAAAATGCATAGTGCTCGTGCGTGGGTGCCTCGCGACGACCGCCCCGCGTCCCCCGCACACGTTTGTCAAGCCAAGCACACCTACTACAGAGATTGACCAAAACTGGCCCCCGCAAAAAAGAAATCCAGTGTTCGCCGTAATAGCAGCCACACTTAATCGACCAGATTTAGGGGAAACCCCCAAGGTGGAGTAAGTTTCTGTGAAGGAAAGTTTGACATCCACCTAAACGCAGCCATACGGCTGCGTTAGCTCAGTTGGTAGAGCGACTGCTCCGGTTAAGCAGTGGTCCCGGGTTCGAATACTGGACCAGGACGAATTTTTCTTCAACTGCGAAGTTTCTGAGAAAGCTGTATAGCTTTCCTTTGTAGCCGTATGGCTGCGTATAGGTGGATGTCAAACTTTCCTTCACAGCAGCAACACTTGCTCGGAACGAGAAAGACTCCAGCGTTCGCCGTAGTCGTGGCGACACTTGCTCGGAACACGAAATACAAGTCATAGCCTACACCCCTCCAAGGGGATGTCCAATGATTACCACTTCCGAAAAATTTAAGAAGCTCACACTTCTAGGAATAATGATGGAGAAAAAGCAGTTGCGGCAGCGAAGAAGAAGCAAATCGGTTGCAATCGTGAACTTAAAACGTCGTGACGGCCGTAAAGGTTGCGTACAGCTTCGATACCTTCCAGTCTTACGCGTCAATGTGAGCTACCTTCTTTTTTTTCGCTTTACCCACCGTCATTCATCATGCTTGTCAGAGAAACTTGGCTTTTTTACAGGACGCATTGGCGTTATGGACGGCATCAGGGAGAGCACGAAAGCTTCGCTTTAAAAGTGTGGACTTATCAGCCATTGAGATATATTTTTCCGACTATTAACTATTGGTACAGAACCTCAAAAGGTGGGCGGCAGGCAAAAATGACATCCTTGGCCCACAGTGTCAGGAACACAAATTAAATTAGGCCAGTCGTGTTTTTGCGGCCATCCCAGCACACCCCGAAGTTCATTTGCGGATAAGGGATGCAGATGCACTCCGCAGGGCATTCCTTGGCCCAGATGTACCCACACGGGAAGCCAGTACAGCCTGCCATCTGCGGCGACGCAGCGACGCTTGTGAACCACGGCGACACGAGTAGCGTGAGCAGAAGGCACCTCGCCATTGTCATAGATCCCATTTGTGCTCCTTCCGCCAAGGACACTTGAAAGAGAGATAAAGAACAGCTTCATGAATACCTCTGTTTACAGTATTCTTACATTCAAGAAACACTTCGAAAAGAATCAGCGCTTAGTTCGTTTTTTATATAAAAATGATGATTTGTAAATGGTTGGACAGAAAATTTCCTGGAAAAATTTGCGCTTTGGTTATACGAAAGCCCTCAGCCTGAGCATACTATTTGAAGGCCTTTGCCCACTGGGGTCCCAAATTAACTGTAAAATCATCAAACTACTGCTGAATATTGGCGCATGCAAATTTACTTAGCTGCGTACGTAAGTGACTGGTTGTGTTTTTTTGTTGCGAATAGAAGAAAAGTCAAATACATTTTGTATTAGGAGACCCCAGATCGCTTCTATTTTGTATTTGTATCTTTTGTCGGTACACCTCACAATTCCCTCTCCGCTCAGGTGTGTTTGACCCCTAAAAGGCGCCGCTTGCCGAGGCAATGTGGTGTGTGACTCGGCCGTCACCCATTTACCAACCTCTCGCGGTCTCCATAGGATTTTGGGGGATGCCAACTGTCCTACTTTGGGACCGAATGTAGGAGTACCGCCGGGAAACTGTCAATCTATTTTCCTTTCTTGGACGATTACTGCTTCCTTCGCTCTTACAGTAACTGGACACCTTGGTAGAACGTGCAACATCATATACCACTGGGACTGAATTAAGTATGTCCAACCGCACAGAAGGTCACCCTGGGGCGCGAAAGGCATTTTCTCGCCAGAGCAGCATAGGTCACTCTGGTGTGGTACCTCGCCTAAACCACCAAAATACCAAATTGTATGGATTCCAGCGATCTCTTGTACACATATAGCGGGAGCAGTACTGCCTATTCTAATATATATATATAGTCATCGGATACCACGTAACCGCAAACTAGGTCGGCGAAACTATTCTAGCAAGCCTACCCGAAACAGTGACAGCAGGCCCTCATTAGAACAGCGTCTCCCCACATTCGTAAAGCATTAGCCCAACATTTAGAAAGGGATAGCAGCGGACTTAATTTTTAGCGGATCCAAAGAGGGTCGTGACTCGTAAGGAAGAGTATCTTGCGTGTTCGGCTGGTACCCGCGCACACTCAGACACTACTTCCAACAGATGCAGACCAGGTTCTTACACGAGCAGGTCGTTCTTGGTGTACCTTAAACAGACATTGACCTCTCGGTCTCTCTACCTTTGTGTTTATTTGTAGCTTCATTGAACAACCCGCCCAACAGATGGCAAAAAAGACGGCTGTAACACGAAGTATGCACACCCGAGAGTCTTACAAACCCTTAGGAGCTTTCAGGTCTTACAAACGTCCGAGCTATACGGCGCTCAGAAAGCCCCAGTTGTACGCGAAGACAATTATGAGCACATAGCTAAAAGTACTGGCATATTTTCAGTATAAAAACACGTTCGGCAAGTGACACAAATACGGGCTCAGGCGCTGTCGATGAGACGATGTACAAGCAAGGAATTAAAATTATTTACCCGCCTTTCCTAAAAAGTTGAGACAAGCGCGAAAGCTTTGTAACACCAAAAAAAATTACACCATCTTCCCGTAGGGGAACCCTGAGTAGTATGAAAAGCAGCCATGGGGTCGATTCAAGTGCCCATTAGTTTTTAGTTCATCGTTGAGCCCATGGCTGTTTCGCATACTACTCAGGGTTCTCCTAGCGGAAGATGGTGTAATTTTATTACATGCGACGGGGCTATGTCCCTCCCTTGTCGTTGTTGTGCCGTCCACACCCCCACTGCGCATGCTCGGGTTGATGAACGCCTGGTGGTGTGTTACTCTTTAATGACTCCTGGAGCGACAGTGTTACCGGTGTCTTCCTGGGCCGGCCCGAGATGAGCCGAGCATGCGCAGTGGGGGTGTGGACGACGCCACAACAAGGGAGGGACACAGCCCCGACCTGAGATGCTGGAGCGACGGCGGAATACGGAGCCGAGAGGAAGACATGCTTTGCATCTAAAATGCGTCCCACGGAGCTAACCACCTTCGCTTAAAGTGCGCCCAACCTTCGCTGAAAGTGCTTTAAATAAATCGTCATACCCTCAGAAGCACGAATAGAAAACGAACAGAGAAGCCATATTACGATTTTTCGCGCCCTACGTAAACGCATCTTAGAATGATCTAAGTGTATACGGATATGTGGATTATGAGATAAAGGCATACCATTGTACTCCTTCTCCAAGATCGATGGATGTATTGTCTTCTCTTGAACTGTTCTTTTCGCAATGTTCACGTAACCGTTTTGAAACCATGAAAGCCAAGTTTCAACCACGTGCCGTGTGTCGAGATGTTATCAGATCTTTTGAAATTGTAATAGTTTTTCTCACAGGACGCTATAGGACCCTTTATAGGACGTTATGATTTAAAACAAAACAATTTGCTTCTCGCTTTTTTATCAAAAACAGAAGCAGAAGGTCGAAAATATGCCCGACGAGCTTTGCGAACACGCGAAAATATCAACTTCACCTATCGGTATTGGTGTGCATTGCTGAAGAAGGGAGTCGGGAAAGAAACAAGTCCAGGGGCATTACGATGACAAAGAAGAGAGACTTACGATGCAGGATTGGTAAACTTCTATCGTTCTTGGCGACATTGTCAGCGAATCAAGCAGATGCCCGACAAGGTATTTTCCCCCGGGGCCGTTACCCGAGCGTATACGTTTGGATTCAGAAAGGGGGGGTTCAGAAGACAGACATGTACGCAGCGGGACTGGTGCCTTCGCGTGACGGCAGCAGACGGTCCAGCTCAAGGAAGCATTCACACGAACAATAACACACGAGCAAACGACAGCGTTGACCGACAGAGCATACCCTCGACACGTGGACTGTCTGCGCACGACGGAAAGCGCGACAGGTTCGAGAGGTTGAGGGTAGTGGGAAAGATGCACGCTGACCGATAGCGTCGCAGTGTGGCGACGGCAGTAGCGTTGGCCACAATAATGAGCCGCGTAAAATTTCGTATACGTGCTCGGTAAGAACATGTATAGCGCAGAAAAAATGTAGCGCCCAGGTTTACTGGTTCTGCGCTTCTTGAACTCCGTATTTTATTTCTGTCAATTCACGTACTCTATCTTCCCCGGAGTTCTGACGTAGCTCCCGACGTTGTTGGCGGCTTACGTTACTTCTTATTTTGGTATCGCTGCTGGGCAGGCAGTTGACGAACGTTGCGATCAGTGTTTCGCCCACTCGCGTTTATGTCATGACAAGTCAAGTGCCCCTGGCGCGACAGCCCCGTACCCCCGTGCTACCGTGCAGAAATAAGCCCGCGTCCCGAGGGAAAAAGGGCACAAGAGCGTAAAAATGTCCACAAAAGAAGGATTCTCGATACGGTCGCTGCTGCTAGCACAAAGGCGTGGCTTCTAGACCCTTGAGTGCGTGAACGCCGAGTATTTTGTTGTATTGTCCCGTAAAAATCCTGAACGGAAACGAAGCCTCACATTTTGAGCCCGTGTCGCCCGCAGTCCGTTAGCTAGGGTCACGAATAGGTGACGCCGTATCACGTGGTACGCATTCCGCGGTCCGAATCCGATTTCGTCCACCGTGCGAATCCGCCTTATTCAGCAGTGCACTGGATGGGAAACATCGCTTGTGCCCGTCGGCGCCAAGACTACCACACCCGAAGGTCTTTGATGCCTATAACTTATACTCGCTTATGTCAGCCTTTATGCGTTATTACAGAGAATGACAACAGCAAACAACGCTGAGGTTGAAAATGTGGACGACATTTACGTGCAACGAATACCAGTACGTTATACGTGCACCTTAGCGTTGAATGAAGATTGCCCATTTTGCAGTGAAATTTTAGACTCCTACCTTAGAGCCAGCTTTTTCAATCTCTTTCTGCGAAGGATTAGGTAAGATTATGCAGCAAACCGATATATTATCCCCTCTGTAACGAGCAAAACTGCCTAAATTTTTCACTGTGTTCAGGTTACTTGACGAGGGCGATTATACGTGGGGCACACATCGGGCCATTCGTAATCGGGCCATGCTATTATACACTGCCATGCCTTAGTTCTTTTTCATTCACATTAAGACTACCACTGTTAACATAAATGCCCCTTTAGCGAAACATTGTTCATGGCTGTATTCACGCATTACCGCGCTTATTTTCCACGTGGAGGCTGTACTTCGGCAGCGCTGAAACATGAATTCTTAAAGAATCGTGTCCCCCGTAACGTTAACCATCCCCTGAAATAATGACTCCGAACCGAATTCCTGCCGACTTTTGGCTCTGTAAAACGGCTGTTTATTTGCCAACCTTAGCTTATGGAGCTCACAGTTGAGAAAAAAAACATCACATCAGAAAACTTGGGAGTTTGGTACACACGCAACTCTGCTTACCGCCGTTCAGCTCTCGTCCCAGTGCTTCGACGGTCCTCAGAGGTTTGCCAAGAGTATATATTTCTTTTGCTGTATTCGTGAAGCTTCCGTAGGTCTGTTCCGGAGCACAACGCGACGTGTCGCCGCAATTGCGAAGCAACGCATATGCCGCACACGTACAGCACTGAAACTTGATCCGTGAAGACGTGCCTGTAGCCGCAGTTTCCAAGTAACAAGATGCGCAACGCCCAGGCTAATGGATTCCTTGCGTGGCATAAGCCGCGACTATAGTTCTTTCGAAGCAGTTCGCTTCGATATGGTATTTCCCTCTGCCTGGGTAAGTAGGCTCGATATTGCGGGGGTAGCAATAAAATCAATAAAGTGTATAAATGTAAAAGGAAAATAAACAAATTAAAGTGAATAAATAAGTAATAATGAATAAATATCAATAACAACGCAAAAACAGTATTTAGATTGAAAATAAAACTAATATTCACATAAAAAGGAATTTATATTCGGGCCCTTGAAAAGTGGATGTCGAACAAAATGATTGCAACACGACTACACCTGCCGACGAGGGTACGGAAATTCTTACTACTTTAGACCGGTGGTGGTGGTAATTTGTTCCTGCTCGCAGGGGAAGACAATGACGAGTTCCCCGACCACCTACTTCTGTGGTTTTATTTCGTACTCAGCTGATTAAGTAAGAACAGTCAAGATTTCCCAGGGCCGTCATACAAAGAAGCGGAGTTCTCCAGTGCTGGCAGCACTCCGCTGCTTTTCGTATCACCTTTTCTTTTTGCGGGTCCCCTTGTTCGGACTGCTCATCAAAGGTCCTAACTTTTCATTTCCTACCTGTAGCGGTGCATGACATGGATAGTGTCGTTCACATACCCACCAGTATGGCAGCCGCAAAAAATTACACACATCTCCCCGAAGGGAACCATGAGTAGGATGCGGAGCGTCATGGGGGTTCCGTTTGTGTTTTCATTATGTTTGTTAGCCAAATTCGGTGGAAATGTAGTGAACCCCGTAATGCTCATGCATCCTACTCATGGTTCCCTTCGAGGAAATGGGTGTAATTTTCCTTATTGTATGCGTATATACGCGAGTGAGACGAGATTGAAGTGGTATCTGAAGGTCTTTATTTAGGTTTGCACGTCTTCTTACTTTGAGTATGACGGCCTTATGGTCGCTGAAGTGCACAGTCAGTGGATCTCGTACCAGCGGTTGTATGTAGTCGTCGCCTTGCAAGTTGGTAAAAACGAGATCGATACACGTTCCATTGGATTGTAGTTGCGTGTAATTGCTGTTAGTGTTTGCGCTGATGCTCTCACTTAATTGCGTCAGCACACTCCCTGACGGGGCTGTTGCTTCCATCCTACTTCATCTGAATAATCACGGAGTCAAGCAAAAGCACAACCGGAGTTGTTGTTCCTCTTCTATAGCACGTACCCACGCGGGGGATTACACAAGAAATGGTGGTGTGCGGACGCCGGACCACCGCCGACGCCGCGGGACATACCCCCGAGCATAAGACTCTCCGCATCTAAAAAAGCATCCGTGTAACACCTATAACAAAAGGCCTCGGTTAAGGCACAGTGCCCGTCCCGTTTGACCAGTTTCATTACCGCGCCTGGTTGATCAAACATAAAACACGAAGAAGCACTTCCTGCAGGCTCAATTTCCTTTGACAGCAACCTAGGTACACCTAAACGTGGATGTACCGAACCTCATTGTAACGAATTCCTGGATTTAACGAAGGTTTTTATTTCCCGCGTTTCCACCGTCATAGAAGCCCATCTGTTTGCGACCTCAATGTAAGGAAGGAGTTGCGACAGTTAACTTCGCTATAACGAATTCGCTACGCTGGAGAGTCATGTTTTTTGCCCGTTTCCTGAAAACTCAGCAGGCGAAATCCACTAATTTAGGGAATTTCTCCCGCACCACAATCTACCGTGTGTTTCCACGTGTGATTGCGGTGTATATTAGGTGCTTGGCCTGCCTGTTGGCGTGTCGTCTCCACTGATATCTGTGGAATGGGTTCGGGGGTGATGAGTTCTGCTGCCTGAAAACGATATTATTTGTCTGCTGAAGACAAGCTGGCAATTTTAAACGCCATATCCGCCGGCGAGAAAGAAGAACGTCGAACGTCACCGCCAGGTACAGTGTCCCAGCTAGCACCAGCTGAACAATTTTGACTGCAGAAAAGAGTAGCAAGTTCGTAAAAGGCGCCCTTTTAGCATAAGGTTGGCTCTTGAAACGCGTTAAGGCACCTAATAGTATCAAAACGCAAAAGTGACATTTCGTTACGTTTGTGAATTCGGGGACCGTGTAGGAGTAGCAGTTTTTCAGTGTGAAATGTATCCTTGAACAAGGGTGAGTTCAGCCTCACTAATGTCTAGCATAGTAGTTTCTTTTCTGCTTCGTTCACGCCAGCTTTAACTCGAAACCTGCATATAGCAAAAACCTGGATGTAATGAAAAAACCGTGAAAATTTGCCAACTTCGTTATATCCAGCTTTAACTGCTAGAGAGGTCACCAAAAAAGTAAAACAAAACGAAAAACTGGCACAAACTTGCACTTGGTCGCGCATGGCTTGAACCATAGTGAATCTGCAGATTCCTGCCTCTCTGACCTCTGAAGCACACATCATCACGTATTTGTACAAGTTTGAAATTCGTTTACTTACATGTTGCGTCGTTGCTTTGCACTGTGGTTGTAGTAGTCACCGTCATATGCATCGATGACGTCGTGTTCCTCATGCCAAGCATTACATGCGCGTTAGCGCTTGACGACAGCGGGGCCAGCAGCGACGACGCGTCCGTGCATGACGCATGAGTGGCGTTCCTGGACTCGCGTCGATGTTCTGTGGAGCAGGTGTTGCGCAAGTTGTGGTTTGCCAGGGAGCGCAAGGCGCTGCTCGGCAGTTTCTACGCGCCAGCATTATAAATCTAATTTTTCAAATTTTCCGTGACTGGCAGCAGTCCGCTTTAAGTCGTGCGCATCAAGCGTCCGCGGAAGTACGCCACCGGTGCCAACAGGAAACTTCATGCAACTGAGGCAGTTAGATACGAAGGCTCGCCGAAATCAGGGGCACACATGAGCGGCAACTGGAGTGTGAAAAGGAGGACAATGGTACCACGCCCGAGGCAAAAAGATATGCAATTTGAATATGCGCCACGCCTACTCACTGAAGTTTGTTGCTCGGCAGACCGGGTCGCCAGCAACACCCGCACGTTACGCCACCAACAAAGCGCTTCTTCGACGACCTAAAATGAACAAGGCGCCAGCATCGCGTCACCCAGTCTAGAAAGGGGGAAAACCATGCACGCCAGGCTCTCAAAAAACAAGGGAAGCCTACAGTGTTACCTGAAAGCGAACTAACATCTCTCCCAATGCGAAACAAAACCGAGTTATATGGCGTTCTATTACGCAGACTTCTAAATGAAGCAAACATTATCGCGGTCATGTCACCGCCGCAAGCACTGTACGGAAAACGACGAATGTGCCATGCGGCAAATTTTAAAAAATCCCTAAAAATTGGGCTGCATGTGATGCTGGAAAGGCGGCACGTAAGAATCCTCGGCATTGCTCTAATGAGAAGCAGCAAAGGCGATATCACAATCGCCAAAATACAGGAAACATTTCACCATTTACCCTTCATTGTGAAACGCCTGTGCAGGGAATGTACAGGAATGACAAAAAAATGCATAAATCTTGTGCAGGCTCTGATCATGAGCCGCATATCGTACAGCCTGCAGTACCCGCACTAAAGAAGGCATAATAAACACCATCATCAGGTCAGCATGCAGGGCAGCCATTAACCTCTTTGTTTTCACAATCTCAGCAAGGGACTTTAAATTGTTCATTAGGTACCTTCGAAGAAATCAGAGAGGCCAATCTCTACCAAAAAAACAGAGTCTGGTGAAAACAAAATAGGGAACCGGATCATTCTATAAAATATAGGCACCCCTCCACAAACAAAAAAAGGCTCGACGATGCGATTGATACGTCCCCAATCTGGCGACTTTCCATAAAAGCAATCAATCCCACTACTGAAAAGTATAAATCAAAACCTATGCGAGGACAGACGACAAGCGAGGATCAAATTCCCCTGAGAAAAGTTCTAAAGCAATGAAAAAAACAGTATACGCATGACGCCGCGACGTTTTAAAGTACGGAGGCAACAAATGTCGAATTGGAGTACCATGGCAATCCCTCTAACTGCATTACCTTCATACATCACAAAAATTGAATCAACTTCGTGATTCCCCTAGCGTAACTATCAAATAGATGCTCAAAGATCATTACACATGCCTGACAGGTCATTATTCTACTGGCTGCAGGCAGAGTACCTAACGGTTGAGAAAGATTCTCCAATGCACAGTGATAAAAGTTTACAATTATTTAACACACGAACACGAGGATCTGGAAAGGAGCGACGCAGCCGACTGAGGTCCACTCGAAATGGCATACCGGGCTCCGTGTTGAGCACGACTACCACACTCCCCTCTCCGAAAGCTATAAAAAACGCCTCCTCATTCTACGTCTAGGAACACCATCCTTCCCCGTGCACACGGGAATCTCATCGCTTAAGAATCGAAAGCTCTGCTCAGGATACAAACCAGCACATATGTCCAGAAAGCTAGATGGGTAAGAAACTTCCGATATTAGCTTAAAGCTGTGCTCAATACGGGCAAACACCGCTCTTTTATGCAAAACCTGGTCATATCCAAGGATATGCTCAGGGTGAACAAATCAAACATTGGATACCCAACTTATATAGACACATGACAGACTGCACTGACCACGCTGTCAATTCAAGATCGTTGGGAGCTGATTCTGGGGCCCTGGTATTTTCGTTCAAGACATTGGGTGTGCCATCTCTTTATCTCGTTTTCCCAAACATTCATAAATGTTACTCAACAAACGCACTTCCCTCCCTCTCTCTCTCGGTCTTTTTGTTTTATACAAAGCCCAATAATTCAGTGAGGCCACCCTGATGAACACTTTTCAGATATGACACTCTTCCTTTCTCTCTCGAACTGACGAGCACCCCGCAGCCGCAACATTTCCCGCCAATATCTTAAACGGGCCGTGCAGACAAAACACAAGTTTGGTTCATTCGAAAGATATCCTCGTTTGAATTATACTGAAACCACTTTTACGTAACATTCGCTCAAATAAGCTATATAATTAGGGAAAGCGGAAATGGCCATGCTACCCACTAGCTCATTTCCCGCAACAGATCATAAGATGTCATACGTGGCAGCTTTGCGATTGGCCGATGCCGGCCAAAGCAAAACGCAAATTAGGCACGGCTTATAACTTGGCTGAACGAGATGTTTGCGCTTAAATTGAGGCAACAATTTTTAGCAGTAAGAATTGTGTAGTGAACAAACGAAGTTACGAACGAACACGTAGACACCGAAGCTGTTACGGCGGCGCTTTGTGGGCTGGCACTGCCTAACACAGCCGCCGGACGCTTAGGACGTCTCTGAAACAACACTGACCAGATGACATAAGCGGCACGTTCACCTACATGACCATGTTTGCCGAGTCATATCTTGTGTTTTAGGAAACGATTATTTAGAACCCAATTAAAAATACGGCAGGTATACAAGTCCGGCCAGAACACTGGCAATTCAGCAGTATTGCAAGGCCATCTATGATATGGGGGCGATAAATAAGACAACCAAACGGCCGTCTGTGTCTGTGAGGTGGTTGCAGTCCGGGGGCCCAATCCTCTAAAAGGAGAGGCCGTCATTTTTTTAACGACGTGATGACGCCGTGCAAATGCATCTGTTCTGGGTTTGGGGCGCCGCTTTGAGCTGCTTCGGGACGTGAGTATCCCTGCAGAAAAGCACTGTGGCAAGGGCGCAAAGCGACACCCACTTCCCCCCGAAGTTTCTTTTGGCGCTTCGGCCCATGCCAGTGTTTTTCTGCGGGGATGCTCACGTCCCGAAACAGCTCAAAGCGGCGCCCCAACCCCAGAACAGATGCATTTGCATGGTGCTATCACGTCGTTTCAAAACGACGCCCTTTTTTTTAGAAAACTGGGCACCTGGTCAGCAGGCTGTCTCTAGTTTTCAGGCCCTGGTCTGGATATGTCATTGCCGACGTCGCGAAAACGCATGATATAGCAGGAAAATTAAAATTTTGGCACAGAATGTTTACTTTCTCAGTGACTAAAGCATCGTTTGCTGCCGGACAAGCGCCGAGGACCTTATAAAACACTAAAACGTTCGAATAAAACAAACTTTCATGTTCTCTGCACGGCCTCTTTAAGCCACGGAAGTGTATATATCCTCTGAATTTCCTACGCCGCGGTGATTCAAAGCATTGCAGCTAGCTTAGCTCTCGTTACAGAAGTTGGCAACTTGGAAATCTAGAGGACATAGAGTTCATCTAGAAATGTGGATGTCATCTGCAACTTTTTTTTGCTAACGCCACTGTGAGAGCCGGTGACGATCGGCGGGCGCGAGACTCGTGCCCACGGCCCCCCTCCGCATTTTCTTGCTCCTGGTTGTTTTCGACAGATTTTTCCTTTTTTTTTGGCTAAAACCTCTGCGCGTGCCGGGGATGGTCGGTGGTCGCCGCTAGCCACGCGTGCACAAGCGCTAGGCATTTGCTTTCTATTGTTCACGCATTACGTGCCGCACAACAGCCAGAAACAACAGCTGCTCTGTTAAAACACAGGCGTGCAGTATTTCTTCCCACCTAATGATGACTACTTTAATGATACATATATTGCAGTGAATACATACATTCGCTAAGATATAGACGTTCTTTGTAAACTAGCTCCGCTTAGCTAAATGCTCTAAGCAAACGAGGAACGCTGAGCGGTAATATATATCATTGTTTCAGTTCTGCCTTGATTTCTTTTGTCTTACGAACCAACAGCACGTAGGGCTTCTGCGAGCACTTACTGCACATGGCCGCTATATATTCTTGTATAAGCGGTGGTTATTGTGCTTTTCAGTAGCCATGTTTTTATGCCAGACCTAATGTCGGAGCCCTTAATGTGGACATGAATACCAATAAAATATTTTTTTAAATCCTGCCTTGCTAGCTCCTGAGGTCTATCCGGCATGAAGGTACGTTAACCAACAACCCAATAGGCTGAACACCTTCATTCTTGCGCTATGTAACGGCAATAGTGGCAGCAGTGACGCAATCAAAGGAAACACAAAACACTTAGTTATCAGTTTTACCAGCACGCCATAGCAGCATTAAAAGCAATCACACAGAACTAAATGTCCTACTGTTATTCCCTGGGCACATTTTTGGCGCTGGCTGGTCAGTGACCGCCAGTCGCACAAGCGAGATTCTGTGACGGCGTTAAGCCATCACCATAAAGCGGCTTTGGGATCTCCCTTCCTTGATTTCCTTTCTTTATTAGCTAGATTAGTTATCTCAAGCTTGCGACAAAATTGTTACTTTTCTCATTGCAAACAGCCTCTTAACAGCAGAGCTGTTTAGGCCGACACAAATTCGTCCGGCGTAGACAGAAAACCCCCGAGCGCACGCGAACGCGTGCTTCGGAGGTACCGCCCGGCGTCAACGCCGCGAGTCGCCGGGCACAGCCTTCGCACACGCAGTGGCTTTAGCACGAAATATGGCCGCCATGCCGGCCGGCCGGAAGTGGATGTCGAGCAACGCTGTTCTAAGTCACTACAAATTCTGATGGCGCGGGGGTATGAAATGTATCTCGTCGTCTCGACGAGCTTGTAGATTGCGCTCGACTTCTCTGTTGGGAGGTAGTGGGTAGCCTAGCCTGACGTGTGCGCTCGGCATCTCAGACAATAACTGGTCTATTTAGTGACACTAGTCCTGCCTCGCCCTCAAACATAATCTGCAAACATAATCCTTACCAGGAACACATAATGGATGTGTGTGGGGCGGCGGTACCGTTGTTCACAGGCGCCTTATGCAGTTTAGATGCTTGTTTTGTGGTTTTATAACTAATACTGAGCCCAATGCTGCTGTATGCGTTTTAAGCCTGGCTCGTGTGCTCGGCTTGTGAGGTGAGATCTGCTGGGTCCTGCCTGGGTTCTTTGTTTACGACACGATATTTCCGACCAACTAGAGGCTAACAGCTTCGCTGTAAAAAATACCGAGTGCTCGTGAGCGCGTGCCTCGCGGCGACCGCGCGGCGTGGCTCAGGCTTTCGCGTGTGCTGACACCACATAGGAGCTCCCGCCTTCGTCGTCGTCGTGAGAGAGAGAGAAAATATTTATGGTCCAGTCACCGGCGTAAGTCCAGGTGAGCGTGCGACCAGCGCGGCACGGGCCCGCCGCGCCGCAGACGATGAATCTGTCAAGCCGTATCTTTACAATACTCGCACGCAGACGGCCACCGGACTAGCAGACAAAGTAGTGCAGGTCTACCGAGGCGAGGACGTGCTACAAGATGATCTGCCCTACGCGGCTGTGCCTTCGGAAGACGCGAGGAAAGGGATGACGACGATTGCTTGTGAATAAAATACAGCTAGCGAATACAGTCGGCCAAATCTTCAACTAGAGCGCGCGAGCTGCGATGGCGATCTTAAGAAGGAACAGCCTAGGAGGCAATTGGTCAAGCTAAGCGTGGTGCCTGAGCATGCGGTTAATATGGGCCTTGTTCGCAGCTTGGTTTTCTGTCATAGGGTGCTGCTTTCACTGCTTTCACTGCTTCCGGCGCTGCTTTCGGGCTGAAATTCACTGCTTTCGGCGCTGAAATACGCCTGCGGGTGAAATTTACTGCTTTCGGCGCAAAACTACGCTTGCGCTGGCGCTAAAATTTGCGCGTGCTGCTGAAGAAATTCGCGCGCGCAGTCCTCTGAAAGCGCGCACACAAGCAGCTAGAACTGGCCGTACCTTATACCAAGCACAGACCATCTTCAGAAGCCACCAAGCGAGCATTACGACCTACTGCACTTGTTTAAACAAAATTTTATTAGCACTCCAAAAGGTTATTTATGCCAATTTATTCGGCACTCGCATCTGAAACAGTATCCTCTCAAACAGCTTTTTCGGTCGGCACGACAGGCATCTTCATGAGGAAAAGCCTTCCCCTCTCACCAAAGAGGTTCCGAAGGGCCTTTCTTCACCGCGCAATCCTCTTGACGGAGGCTCCTCAGATGGATTGTCAATTCAGCTCCTTCTGCACGGCACCTGCAAAACGGCACCAGATGCTGCGTAGTTGAACCACTAGTACTGGATCTGAAAATGAACATAGATCAAAAAGTCTCAGAAGCATTTGCAAAATCTTGCGGTGCTCACCACAAAACGTGAAGCAATTAGGGACTGTCCAAATTTACATAGCCAGTTTGCTGACCCACTTGTGGGACGTTGCACTAACTGATAGATTGAGGTATACACAAGCGATGAGGCGCGCCATACTTGAGGAGTCAGGATATTTTTTACCACCTGGAAATCCGTAACGTGCGCCGAAATTTTAAACACAGAGGCATCATTGCTTTTCGCCTCTATCAAAACAGCGGCTGCGGAGGTCGCAAATCGCACCCACATCCTTGGACTGAGCAGCACAACGCCTTAGCCACTGAGCCACCGCGATGGGTGTTGCACTAAACTGACAGTTACAGTGATAGCAGAGTTTTTCAGTGCTTTTCTGGTCATGAAACTCCGCCGTCACGCCATGGGAGAGCTTAGTGCGCTGCCCAGGGAGGGCGCGCCGCGGCGCTGGTGTTGATAGGAGGGCATCAGGGCAAATGGTCAGAGCGCGTCTGGCAGGGAATGGACGTTCGGCGCATTATCAGCAGTGCGCTTTCGCTTAACGTGTCGTAGGCCGCTGAAATGAACTTATCATTTTGAGAGTGACGAATACATTTGGCGTGAACAGACATGCTGCGACTGCATTCCTGCCTGCCGGACTGGCTACAGTGCAGTGGCGGCAGCGCGTGATGCCCTCTGATCTGCGGTGGTGCCCCTCGCGGTAGCCTTGGTCCCGGTAGAAAACTTGGCCGGGAGTTTCATGACCAGAGAAGCATTGAAGGACTCTCGTGATAAGATAGGACACTGTTGGACACAGGCGCACCCGAGGCATATACACAAAACTTTATACAAAGTCCTGAGGATATAAAATTGTCTTCTCTCAGAAAGCTTCGTAAAAACGGGAATTTACTCTACTTGCACTGCCATTCAAAAAGAGAAAGCGGTTACCAATGCAAACCAATGAGCCAGAAAAGAAAAATGGGCGCAAAATAAACTGGGATGCTGCCCAGATTCTGTTAACAGAGCACAACCTAAAAGCATGCCTTCATTTGGAGTTCTTAGTTATCCAGACTGCACCACACAAAATCAACAGGACTGGTGGCTGCAAGTTCCCCAGAGATGCAAAAACTCTGACAAGATCACTGAAGGCTACACACATCGGTGCTTTCAAGTTCCTTGCGTAAAAGGAGCCACACGGCTCCCAAACATCAATTTATTTTTTTACTTGGTCAGTGACCCTGCACTTTATCTTTTCTGCAGTACGTACGGAAATCAACCTTCCCTCCTCCAAAATGCTCCCTTACACATTATGGCGTCCACTTTTGATGGTGTCCGCTGACAGTGAGGCCACTCAGCCTGGCTCCTGCCTGTGCCGACTGCCCCAGTCAACCTGCGAGCCTGCAGCTCCTTGGTAGGTCCAAAAATTGCAGGCCAATTCACGGGCCACGCGTGCCGGCGCCTGGCTTGCCATAATATAGGCAAGTTTGATCCTTTCACCCTGTGCCCGGACACAAGGTGAACCTGCATTCGACAAAGAGCACATGCTTGCTGAGGCTCCATGCTGTCCCAGACCTGGACTTCATTGTGAGAGGCTGAAATCATGCTTTCAACTGATGGACCACGTTCCTCAGCATTTACACACCTCGCATCTTTTAGCCGCAAATAGTGGTGGCAGGCTCTCCTGCTGCCTGTCAACTAAGGCTGTCCTGGGGTGGCAGGCCAGTCCCGCTGCTTCAGCACTGGAATCTGAAGAAAAAAGGACACTAATGACACATACGTAATGACAAAAATCACGAACTTGGAGTGCACAGCTAGAGAAAAGCACTGCCCTACTCTAGCTAATGTATAATGTAGGTCAGAACGTGCACTGCTGTTGACATCAACAGAACTTCATTGGCCGTAGGCAAATTCTAGATTCGAATTTCTTTTACACTATGCATTGTGTGAATTGTCTCTTCATTTTACGAATTGTACTATGGAATTAAAGCAAGACAAATTACCGGGGAACTTCCAAGATGTGAAAATCAGTCTAGTTGGACGTTCTCCTAATCTACTGTTAAACTTTCATGTTGCTCCTCATGCAGCTTCTGTAGCCGCCATCTTCCTCGCGATGGCAATTACAATAAGCAGAATTATCAAGCTGTTTTAGCCTCTTATTGCCATTGCATACTTTCTCGGCCTTTCCTTATGGTGATTAGGGTGCTAATACCCACGCAGTGACGTATACAAGGTATCTACAGACCATTCCACTGTCGCCCTTTCTACGAAGCTCTCATTTGGCGGCTCCTGTTCTCCTTTCCAGCCTGTGCTGCCCGAATTGTGCCCCAATTTTCTTGATTCTGTGTGCCCTTACAATTTTCTCCACCTCATATGTGCCATAGAACAGAGATCTAGGCGAAACCATACTATGCACTCAATTTCAAAACCAGTTTAGATAACACATACGCAGCCGACGATGCGCGAAGTGCTCCTGTCTTGTGGGATCAGTGCGCATACGCTTGCTGCTTCCGAAACTCGCCATTTCTCAGCGTCGGTGCTTCTTAGAGCGCAGTGCCAGACACTCAATTCCCTTTAGCAGTGGACAACACTAGCACATTTGCATCCTCAAAGTAGAATGTTTCAGCCACTCGAATGTGTATGCCCTGGTGCACTACACATAATGCATTAGTGCTTGTAGTGATATCGCCAGCTCTAGCACTCACCCACATTAAGAAAAGGCAGTGCGCCTGCCAGCAGACAATGCTTTTCTAGATAGACAAGTTATACCTGACATTTTTTTCCTGCAGCCACTTACTTACACCAAGTCTCCTTAACTTACCACTCCTAAATAGCCTGCTGGCGGTAGAGAAGTGACCTGAAGCAGTTATCATCCAAAAGGAAAACCGGAATCAGCATGTATAGAACGTAAAAGTTGAGTACATCAAAGAATTACATGACAAAAAAATGCAAGAATGTATCAGGCAGTTTTGCTCCCACACTGGTTACAAAGCCCAGCATAAAACTATTGTACTGGCCTTGTTCTACCCTTTATCCGTGTTGTAAAAGCATATTTGAGGCCAAGCAAAATGTAATTGTATCAGCATCACATCTTGCTTTTCTGTGCAAGAACAATTTTTGAATGTAGAAGCTTTGCAGCAAAGCTGACTGATTTTTTTTTCAACAAGAAAACCATCAAAAGTACACAAAATGCAGAAAATAATTTGCTCACCACCATCATGCAGATGACTCTTCATGCGTCAGCCTTGGAAGGAACGGCATCTTGATCTGAAAATTAGCGATTATAAGAGCATGCTTTTTCAAAAGTAGTACAGTCTTGTAAAATTTTAGGCCAAGCCGAAAGTGTGCTCGGCACAATTTATTCTACTATACAAGCTTATGTCCCAAGCGAGGCTTGAAACATTTTATGCCACAAAGCTAGAGAAAACACCTTTCTTTTTTACTGTCACAAAATATTTGTGTCAAATTAAAGATAAAGCTTACTTTTGGAATTATTCGCTGGTTGAGAAGGCTTAGGATTGGCAAAAAAAATTTCCACTACAGGTATACATTCTATATCTAACTATATCACCACATCACCTACAATAGCGATACCTAAGAACACTGCCTCCCAGTACAGCCACTGCTGGCGCACCACATTGGTACAACTAGGTCAATCAGATTTTCTGGTAAAGATAATGTGCGAGCACAAAAAGCTATTCCACATAACACATGGCTGGCCTGGCCACATGTACTGGTGTTACCATGACATGCTTCAACAGTGGTGAACCTGAAGGGAAGGTAAAGAGGTAGCCAACAGTGGCCACCAAAATTATTCATGGCTTCGGTAGTTGCCCCCTGATGCTTTGCCCCCTGCATTCGAAGGGCCTCTGCCGATTGTGAGACCTAACTGCACTCCTCTGTCCTTTCTCCTTTGTTCCTTTCACTCCTTCTTGGTACCGCTTCAATCCCCCCTCCCATTTATTGATTGATTGTTAGGTGTTTTAACGGGCCGACGCAACGCAGGCCGATGAGGCGCGGTGTTGTGGAGGGCTCCAGATTAATTTTAACCACCTGGATATCGTTAAGGTGAACCGAAATATCTACACACTGGGCGTTTTTGATTTTCGCCTCTATCAGAAAACTTGCCGCCGCGGCCGGAATAGAACCCGCGACCACGTGCTAGAAGCAGCAACGCCTTACACACTGAGGCCACCGGGGCGGGTCCCACACCCCTTCCAAGGACTCGGTGGCATGCAGATGAACTTTCTGATGACCTTCAATATTACCCCCAGCTATTTTCTTCTTGTGTTTTCCTCAACACGGAATCCACAACCCCCCTCATCCCCTGCATTCGCTTTGCTCTCTTGGTCGCCTGCACCCCCTCACGCCATTGTGCCTAAAAATGTGACCCTCTCTTTATTAGCTCCCTCAAGCAGTTAATTGGCTAATTTCCTCCCGTCTGCAAGAGCCATCACATTCCACATCATGTAATGTATACGTTTGCCGTGAAAACTGGGACCCTGCATATTTTATTTCTGCATAGGCTGATGATTTGTTCAGCGTACAAAAAACACCTGTCCTTGCTACCCACAACAATGAGCACAAAGTTCCACATTTTCATTTCAATGCCTTATAATGAGGGCTGCACACTCTGGGGCAATGCCTGTCAGCGTGATGTGGTGACTAATGTGTATGACACAACTTTAGCATTATGCTCATCCTTGAAGTTCGACTTTCCCTACTACGCTCATGTAATCGTGCATGAAACTGGCAGGCGCCAAAGAAACTGTTGCTTCCCTGGACTCGGTTAAAAAAAACACTCGTTAAAGCAAACAAAAAACAGGCAGTACAACTGGCTTGCCCATTGTCACGCGAAAGTGTTGCACTGTAGAGTATAGTAATGCTGGGTAACATTTCTCATACATAATGCCATTACCACTATACTCTGTAATTGGGGGAGCTTTAAGACACTGCTCATACATTGAAGACAGTTCTTCAACTGAACTCGTAACAAAAAAAACAGAAAACGCAGAAGAAACTAGGACTAACCTCTCTCATTACACTCATTGCATGACGCCGACTGTGGCCAGCTGTCAGGATGACGTCCTCCCCTGAAATTTAAGTCAACATAAACATGCTCTAGTTTAACCGAAAAGAAACTAAACGCCTAAGCACCTAATAATTATGTTACACGAAATAAACGTAACTCAGTGGCCAATGCTCCTTCCAGTGACCTGTGTACTTTTATTCACTACGTTTTCTTCACGTCATCTGAACCATTAGTTTTTAGCTCGTATATTTATTCATTTTAGTTTAATTAGGGGAGAAAAAATTACCATTTTAACAGCTGTGAAACGAGATCTCCCTTACGGGTTCCGTCAATTCTGGTTATCGTTTTTCACATAACAATACTCCCGGTAGACTTTTACCCTAGGCCAAAAGCATTGCTCAGTTCAAATGAAGCTTACAAAATGAGTCAGTGCAAGAATAGAATTTTTCACCTTGCAAAACCTTCCCAAGCCTTTTAGCTATTTCCAAGGCTCTTGCCATTTATACAAGGAGTCACCAGTATGCACGATTAAGGACAACATCAGCAGGGTATTTCCTGAAAGCTGACAGGAAGATTTATAAAACTACCCAGTATACCACTTTTTTACAAAGATGCACAGTGGAGATAAAGACCGGGCTGTAGGCAGGCTACCAAAGTATACAAATTATAAGGGCAAGTAGTATATCAAAACTGTTTCCATTGCTTTTTTATAATGCCTACACTAATACGTTTAACAAAGTCACTACACTGATCAGTTTTGTGAACTTGGCATATTAGACCCTCAAAGCTCCCGATTCGTGGCCATCCCCCCCCCAGCAGATATGTGCAAGAAAAAAACTTTTGTTCCATTGTCAGCAGCATGAGCAGATAGCGAAGCACTGAAGGCTTCTGCTTTTAAATAGTGTTTCGCTGCAGTATGTGGTCGGCTTCATTTTTCTAATGATCGTCCAAACTGTAGCGATTGGCGATTTGCGTGAAAAAGGACTCTTCATACACGCCAAAGCATTATTTCTAGACCTGGTGAGCAGCAATAATCTACAGGGCTTTTAGAACATCGATGCACTCGTAACCTCTAAAAAGAAGTCTCCTCTTAACCATCTAAGCCAATACATGAAAGGTCACACAAATGGCGCAAAACATTACGAGACTGCAAAGCACAGAACACACAGCACAAACGCAAAACAGCTGTAGAAGAACTTGCCTTCAAAGGAGGAGCTGGCAAGGACGTCGTACGGGCCGGGGTCTGTACATGGAACATTTCAATATGCATTGGTACTCCAAATATGAAGGATCCAATCTACATGTCACCTGTATGACATGCATGCACACAAGCCCGTAACAGTTCCCGATGTAGGTAACTACCATGAATACACTAAGCCTGTGGTATGCGAAATTTTTCTGCCACATGGAATGTCATCAGGGTCAGTGATAAAGATTGCCACAGCAACCATTGCACTCCAATAACTGATGGTACACATTGAGAAAAACTTGGCTCAAAATAAAATTTAGTAAGGCAATGAGGGAAACCTATCATGCCTGATGTGCAATGAATGTATTAGCTATTGTTATGAATAATTACTGCTCAATGCACTACCGGTTTTACTAGGTCCAAACAGCCCAACATATAAATGGGACATAGCACCCCCACTGCTGACCGTAAACTAGTTTCATTCAACAATGCAATGAGTATATACAAGGGGTGCACAAGAAAAAGTGTGTCCAAGCCCCCACATGTGCAGCAATGGTAAGGCATGTTCATGCAACACCCCTGTCTGGACAATGCACATGTCGCCACAAGCTAATGAGGTTTCATGAACAGTCCCTTCCCGCAAGGAACAGTCTTGTTCCTATGCTCACCCGCCTCTTCCCCACCCAATAATCAGTGCAAAAATAATAAAAGCTATTCAATAATAATTCGGGTAAAACACAAAAAAATATGGCCTGGCTATGCCACACCTGATGCCTCGAGATATGGCAACACAAACAGGGACTTTACGATTGTCTCAGCTCCCAGTATTTTATATATGTACCACTGTATTGACCAAAAAGGCCTAAACAAGGAATGCCTTATTTGTATTCTTTAAAGTAACCATAAAAACGTGACCATCGACTCAAGAAAGACAACCAATGGAGATAGTAATAGGGGGCTTGCCCTGTACAAGAGCTTGTCTGCTTTTCCACCGCGTGTTGAAATGAACCGGCTCAGCATCCCTCGGCGTCGGCGCACTTTGCCAAGATGCATACACGAGAACTTGCCCATTTACTGGTTTTACATGGATGTCCATTCTCGACAGATACGAGCATTGATGCCACAAGTGGTGCAGATGGTAAGCATCACAGAGTGTACGCCAGTTCAGTCTGTTTTGAGGTTAGGGGACATGCTTTAGGAAGCGCAACTCAATTACATTCCCCAAAAACCAATCCTTTTTTATACAGCTGCAGTCGCCTGTCTTCAGACGAAGTCAACCAAGCTATTTTAGGTGGAAACCTATTAGCCAAGACAACTGTAATTCTAGTGACGCTTCCCATTCATGGCTACCTTGGTTTGCATAAGGAGGATTGCAAATCTGCAATAACTTTGTTTTGCTTTATAAACTTTCTACACAGCAAGCTCTGGCTACACTGTTATAGCGCTAGGATCATGGGGCCTGTCTTTAAAGATTGGTGCTTGAGAAGTGTTATCACTTCCAGAACTTCTCTAATATGACAAACAATACACACCTGAAAATATGTGTTGACCCCTTGGCTTGCTTCATACACGGAAGTTTTAAAGCATCGTCTGTTGCCAGAATCAAATTAGTGGTAACCCACTCGTTTTGTTTTGAAGGTTAGTAGTTGTAACCCCACCACACTTTTTTTTTGCTGTGTGCGCTTTCGATTGCTTTTTTTAACCAGGGTGTGTGTGACAGTTCATTGCCTTTCTATCAACTTGCAAGAATTGTCATGTCATATGAAAGCTCGCATAGAACTTAGCTTTGCACTTTGAATTAAAGCAGCACTCAGGGATAAGCTCAAAATAGGTCTTCCTTTAAATGGAGGCCTATTTAGCCCAAAATAGCCTAAGGGGTGGTAGGAAGTTCAGAGAAATGAGCCTAGCAAAACACATCAATTCAGAGCAGGCATATGATATGCCAGCTCTTGTGCTTACTTGTTCTCTCCTGTCAGAGTGGTGCTGCCAATAATGCCGTCAAGCATAAATAGGAGCTTCCCAAGTCAGGCCATTGTGCGCCTAAACTTTCAGAAGATCTCATGTTTCACCAATATTCACTGTACTGCAACACGCCACTGGGGCGAGTAGAAAAGCAAGCAGCAGTTCCCCAATTTTTGAGAAGAGGGCTGCGATTCATTTGCTTGTTTTTTAAATGTACATACTGAATAACACCCTCATTTCTGCACAGATTTAATAATTCTTTTTGTGCCCGTTTCTGCAAAAGAAACTACCGAATGAAAGAAAACCGTTCCAAGGATGCTTTAGACTGTAAGCTCTGCAACTGGGAGCCTCCTACATATTCACTTTTGGGCAGATTCTACCTAACTTATTTAAATTGAATACAGAACCTGCACATCATACCACACTGCCAGTTCAGCCCTGGCGGCAACTTGTGGGTGTATTCTATGGCACTAACTTTCTAACAATCCTTGTACCCTCATTTGATATCTGGCCCACAGACGAGAACAAAAAGTTGCAAAAATAAAAGCATAAAACCCATTGCATTCGCACCAGACATCGGGTTGCTACACCTGCTCACACAGTTCTCACCTTCTTTGGAATGTTTAGCAATTCAAACAATTCAAGAATGCTTAGCAATTTCGGTAGAGCTCAGCCCGCATTTGAGTCAGAAGATCACACATGTACTCTTGAAGGACCAAATGCAGGGGCAAGCAAAGCACTGCGAGGCGAAGCCTGGTACTTGGCCTTGGCATAGACTGCCGTGAAATTCCGAACAAGTGCTCTCAGGGTCCCCACTAAATCCACTGCTAATTTCAAATTTCCGTGCCGTTACCGGGAAAGCAGCCCCCCTTCTAACTGCACGGTATCCACACCCCAAAATTCACCCATTAGGAAGCAAAGAATGGTATTAGGTTTGAGACTGACATAACAGGCACATTTTCGTGCTGATTCGAGATGTAAGACCTTTTTTTGTTCTACATGTAAAAGATGTCTGCCGAAATTATTTGGATGTTCCGTAGTCCTAAGCAGCACTTCAGTATTGTTTTGTGTGTAACAGTGTTCTTTGACTAAACTGGTACTGGATTCGCCCTTGTCCAGAATGTTCGTTATCTTGGCCTGCATCATGTTGTGCTTGATTATCAAACCTGATCTACAAGCTGAGGTGTCAGTTTTAAGAATTTCGTCTCTTGCAATATAGGACTGACAAGCATATAGGACTGACAAGCACAGAGACATTGTCATTCATTACCTTGTGTTTGTGCAGTTGGCATCGAACTGCGAACTGCAAATTAAGCAAAGGTGATATAAGCAAGATAGAAAGACTTCAATGAATAAAATGTCTCCAAAATCAAGGGAAGTACCAAGGTAACCTGTGGGCTCATTGTCGGGCAGCGAAAATTGCGCACCACCTCCGGCCCAACAGCGTCCCGAGCGATTTCTGCAAAAGTCATAAATTTTTTTGTAGTATTTTAATGAATAACATTTTAAATGTCTACTTATAAGCATAACAATCATTTGAGAATGGCTGCCACCTAGCAATCTTAGCCAAGAGGGCATCACAAAGCCTGTCACCCCGGCGTTGCTGCTCCCGCAGCTGCTCCTCCAGTGCAGCGATTTCTTTTTTATGGCCCTCACGCTGCTCATGGAGGGCTGTCTCAAGTTCGGCAATCTTTTCTTGAAGCCTTTTCAGCTCCACACCCTCTCCAGGCTCCATCGTGTCCCCTTGAGCTATGGATGGCCCCGCCACGACTGGATCATCACACTAAACAAAAAATCATGTCATAAATATGTACTTTAGAAACGATACTGAAACCTAGTCTCAGCGCTGTAATGAACGCAGTACCACTAAAAGAGCACAGGGGTTTACCTGCTTTACATTGGCGTGTATTGTTTCAGTGCAGAATGTAATGCCTGATAATGTAGCTTCAACAAGCTTTTATTACAAATGATACCTTTTTTCGTCTCTTGGTCACCCACATTTTAGGTTGGAAAAGCTACAGCGATAAACACTCACATTTATGGGACTATTGATTACAACTCACAAAATTCAAAGCAAAGTTTGTTTTTATTAATGCTTAAATTTCTACTTCTACCCAGTATGCATTCGATTTATGGCCTACCCTTTTATTGAATGAGAACAACCATGTCTGCCAAATTCTAGACTCCGGCCGTGGCAGCCGCTTTTCTGATGGAGGCGAAAACAAAAACGCCCGCCTGTACGAGATTTCGGCGCACGATAAAGATCCCGAGGTGGTCAAAATTATTCCGGAGCCCTCCATTACGGCGCGCCTCATCGCCTGCGTTGCGTCGGCGTGTTAAACCCCACAATCAATCAATCAAATCAACATCCCAGACTGCGTGATTCAGGCTCCTAGCTGGACTAAGCCAAGCCAGTACCAATCAGGTCTCAGCCTTTTATTTTCTGCCATTTGCGATAGCAGCCAAACAAGTGAGTTAGACATTGCACCTCGATACAGAAGATGTTCTGCGTAAAAAATAAAGAAAGAAAAAAAAATATTTTGTTTTAAAGTGAAAAGCAAGGTCAAATACAAAATCTATAAAACGGACAACTGCCAAACTATGGAATTCCATAAACTTGCCACAGTTACAGCAAAGTGGGGACAGGAGCTTACTTAACTTGTTAACAAAACTTCATTGATTGTCACTGCAAGGGAGCCACTTTCGTTTGCAGTCGGCAAAATGATTCTGTCCCTCTCACCATCCACCGTGGACAGAAACACATTTGTAACACCCAAAATTTCACCCATTTTAAACACACTTTGAAGAATTGTTTTTAAATTTATATCACATTGATCAGTCGTGATCATGCTAATGAGACATTGCTGCAATAAAAACCTTTTTTTCACAAGCATGTTTGCTGGCTCAAAAGGGTTGTTATGACTTATTCGAGCACTGCTAACCTAAACTAGTGCTCAAATAATAGTCATAATTAAAGTACCCACAATAAAACACTAGAAACAGCAACCAAAATACTTTGCTAGTATAAGATACATGTAGGCTCCCCAACGAAAGCTAAGATGAAAGAAGGGCAATCTGCCTCCTCTTTACTAATTCTCTGCATGTTATATTTTTGGCCGTGCTTAAATAGGCCCTATGTACTGATGCTTCTGTAGTGAACAGGAATGAATCTCATGTACGAGCCAAAAACATGTGTAATTAAGTGAAATGTTTTGGAGGGTGTATTTTGCTATTTTATTATACCATGACCTGTCCCGACCAAATGGGCTTCCTTCCATCAAACCGAGGCTCAGCACTACCCCACATTAAATGTAGGTCAAATTCCGGTATAATAGATAAATATTGCAATATACATAAGTTGCAGTGAAACTTACGTTCGGAAGTTCTGGGCTCCCGTCGGAGGCTCTAAAAGCTCCGATGATGGTGCTCAGATCTTTTCCTCGCAGCCAGCTTCCTCTTCGAATTCTTTCCTTTTTGTCAAAGGTTCTTAGGTGGCGTTAAAAAGAAACATAACTAATTTAGGTCTTTAATTAAGGCGAATGGAAACCACACACTGACCACCACTTCACTAGCTTGTAGAAAACACAATGCCATGCAAACATTTCCACTCTATCAGGATCGCATTGAATAACAGTGATCACACTAAATTTCCAAGCACATTATGTCTCCAGTGCCGTTTATTGGCAGCACCCCCTAACGTACTGTTATGCAATGTTAGTAGTCAGTCAACATCGCGTAGCTGCTAAAAACATGGCATTACTAGAAGCTTTTTGTTATAATAACAAAGTCGCATCGGAAAACTAACATGATGCACTTACACCTGGAAAGCGAACGTTTCTTAGGCATGAATCATGCAAATAAAGAGTATTTTGTACTCGGCAGAATTGCCTCCAACGAAATACACTAAACAAAGCCACAGCAAGTGATTTAGAATGATACAACAATTCTTTCCATTTGTCAGATCAAGAGGCGCTTTATATTTGTTACTTGAGTCTTGTAAGATCAAGAGGCGCTTAATATTTATTACTTGAGTCGTGAGGTATTCAAGGGCACCTTACCATGGCAGTCTTAGCTGAACGAGACTTCTTCAGCGCTTGGGTGAGATCCCGGCAGTGAGTACTAGAGTGAGAGATAAAGTCATTATTAACTATTAAGGTTACCACATCAGATAACTTATACTGGTTGAGGAAGTCGCTAAAGGTCGATAGTAAAAAAGCTCTCATTGCGACAAATTAGGAGAAAGCTAGAAAATCTGCTCTATGTACCGAGATTTTGCTTTCGGCGTACATTTGCTCTTTGCTGAGTTTGATTTAACAGGATACCTTGTCGCTGTTCGCAACAACTGCGGTTTTTTTTTTTGAACAATTTTGTTTTAACAGAGCAGTTCATCTAGGAACTGTTCTAATAAAAGAAAAGCCAGCTCTTTTTAAGTCAGAAAGAGTAATTTATATAACGAGAGACGCGGCTACGACCGAGAACGCAAAGGTTGGCTGACATGGAGAAGGGTCCATTAAACGCTAATAAACGCATACTAATTTGCTCATTACCATTCGGCATGCACATCAACTTATCGAACAACATACTTCGGTACTATTCACGGGCATATTCCAAGCAAGGAAGCGTATTCGCTCACTTGAGACTGCGGTCACGTGCGCGGGATAAAATCCCTCAACGTCGCCCGCTTCGCTGCAACAGTACGCAGAAACGACTTTGTGCTTCGAAAAAACCTTTGACGTTTCTGGAATCCAATCCTTAATTAACTCCACAGGAAGTACAGCACGCTGCAAATCTTCGATGTACTGCACACACGCGTAGATCTCAAGGTTGGGAGAAAACAAGGAGGCACCTGCGTGAGTCAGTGAGTGGCATGGAGGAGTTGGAGGTGAGGAGGAGAATGGCGTTGTATGGAGAAGTTGCATGGAGGCATAGAGTTTCTCTTGTGAAGCCTAGTGGCCAAGTCGGCCGTCAGAATAATGTAAATAAACGTTACTAAGGGGTGCTTCTTAACGTTGAAAAGGGCACACTGGTCATTCCATTCATAAATATGAAAATATTCAGCAAGCGCAGTGACCCTACATATTAGTGGGTAGAACACCTGCTTGTTGCAATTGAACTTGGCAAAGCAGCCTAAATTATGACATTACCAGCTCAAAGGCACGGTTCCTAGTGCTCAAGGGCACTGCTCAGAAATTGCCTATGCTGTTTTTTAGCCGATTTGTGGAGGTAATCTCTTTTGGGCTGGTGTTTTTTGCGATAAGAAGCTCGTGGTGTTGGGAATAAATTTAGGGATCGTAACAACTACAATGCAAGAACAAAGTAACAAAATACTTCGTATCTTGTGTTTGGACCTCATGCTCGCACCCGGTAATCATACATACGCACCGGCTGCCTTAGTGCATCATTGGTATGCACATTTTCTAAATGGAACCAACACGGCAGAATTCGCATTCCTTCTGCTGTTTGTTCACATTCGCTACTAAACCTTGAAGCTTCTTCCTCCATGTTATTTAGAGGTACCAGCAATCGTCCATAGATTGTCATTTTCCTGTTAAACAGGGGCATGGGTAATTTCGATGACCACTAAAAATTGGAGATTTGTACGCGTTGTTAATCCTCATAATGTGAATGAATTGGCTATGAATCCAATTTTTTATTTCCAACCGGGGATAACCAGCTGATTATTAACTGAAATGAACGTATCCCCCCACCCCTCACGTGTGGCAAGTTGTACTGGGCTCACACTTCTAGATACAACTTGAAAGCCCCTTGTGCAACGCTTTCATCCAACGCTCTGGTAACGGTGATTGTGGTCATGCAATTGCATATATGACCACGGTCGATGCTCTGATCTAAGGCTCTCATAACGCTGATCGGGGTGATGCTATGCATATGAGCACGGTCAGGCAACATTATAATATACTTATTCGTATATTTACACTTAGAGTATTGCGTGAGAGAGGGCCCAACATACAGGTAATTTATTTGGCTAAACGACGAGTAAATTTGTAAGTGCACTCAGAACCGGTGCAGATTAGTCAAGTGTCATGCAGACCAGTGCACTAAAATGTGCATTCGCTGCACTGTTTACACCAGTGCAGCCAGTTCCGGTACAAAAAATTCCTTTGTTATGTAGATCAGCACGGGTGTCCACCGGTTTGTGTATGCTACGTCCGCTACGCCTTCTAGAAATGCGTCGCTCAGGAGCGGTTCGGATCTTCTGAGCAGCTCTTTTAGAAGAGCAGGTGAGCTGCGGCTCAGTTAAACTGAGCGGCAGTTCTTTTGGAGAGAGGGAGCCAATTCTCGCTCACTCAGTGATCCTTCACCGACGGGGGGAGCCACAGCAGAGCCAACCATTGGAGGAAGAAGGGCCTACTGAGCCGAAAAAGCAGGGTCAAATGAGCCGGCTCTTTGGTGCAAGTTTCGCGCCATTTATTATCGGCGCAAGAAAGCAACTGCACTGCCGTATCAGCAGGGCTAACTTTCCAAATCCCTCCAGCGCCACCTGTCGCGTGAGCAGACAGTCCGAGTCAGGAGAGCCGGATCTTCTGAGCAGCTCTTTGAGAATGGTGGTTAGAGACCGCGGCTGCGAAGAGACAGATCGGGAGGCCGCAATGGCAGCAGTGACTGAACTGCGTCTGCATTTTGAAAGTAATTCAGAAATTACACTCCTGTGACCTTTATGATTCAGCACAGTTACATTTGTGCGCTCAGCTATAGTCCGAGTAAGGAACGAGCCGGATCTTCTGTGCCGCTCAGTTCAGAGGCGGTCCTTGGCTCCCTGCTCCCAGCGGTTCTTTAGCACAGTGACTCTCCCAAGAACTGCCGCTCAACGGCTGCTCGCTCGATCAGAGAACCGTGCTGAACCAGGTGGCTCTGGATGAATGGAGTCGGCACGTTCCGGTAGAGTTAGTCGGGGCATGTCAGCCGGCCCAGCTGGGTCTTGTGTGCAACTTCTGCGTTTAATATCAGTGCCAATAAGCGGGCCCATCTCGCTTCGAATAAACTGAGCAAAGTGTTGTTTATAAACTACAATTGTCCATTTCATGTATTTCAATTTTTTTGTATCGCGTGTACGGTTTTCCACAAACAGTTTTTCTAGTGTCACAGCTCAATAGTAGAGATCGTATTTGTGAGCTAATAAAGTTGACAAAAAATTTACATTTTTTTCTTCAAGTATTGACTGAGAGTTATCTTGAAATACCAGACACATAAAAACCTTTGTAATGACAGTGAAGCATATTCTTTTCGGTACAAATACATGAAAGGGTTCCATAACAAGGAGAAGTTCAGGCACCTAAATTAAGCAATAATTTATATTATGCTTCACATAGGTTAATGAACCGCTAAGCCATTTAAATGAACCAGTTCTCTTCTGAGAACGGACCAATTCTCAGCCACTCAATGAACTCAGTCATTCTTCCAATGTCCAATGCCTTTGCTAACACGTGCGCACACATACACATACACACACACACAATTCAAAATGAGTGGCTTGGGAAACGACGACAGAAATAAGGGTGTACAGTCATGAACGTAAATGGAAATCAATGCAAAAAAATGTCCAACGTCATTTACATTTCTTGGAACAGATTTAAATTTCGCAAAATGTTTGCAAAATAGGAAAAGTAGAGGGAGACAGAGAAAGAATAAACTATATTTAGATCAAGAAAATGCTTCACAGAGGCGTGCTCATTCTTCGAGGATGCCTCGAGCTCAGGCCGCGTCGACAGCCCTTTCGATCAGGCGCAGCTGATCTTTGAGGCCGGAGGAGGCCAAGGCTCTCTCCCAAAGCTTCGTGGAAAGGTGGATGTTATGGGGGTCTAGATTAGGCTTGTCGCAGCCGCCCGCTAGTGTGTGAGAGTCCCAGGCTCTCTACAGCAGCGCCAAAGTGGAGAAAAGTGTGTCCGGGCAAAGAGGTGAAGTCTGGTTGGATGTGGGAAGGTGTTGACCAACAGGGCACGCAATAATCTTTCCTGATCCCTCGTTAGCGATTTTCAGGTTGAATAGTAGGTTTTACAGGAATCCCTATAGTTCTGCGTAATTTCCTGGTATGTGACAACAGGTTGCATGCGCTCGGGCTCGGCTTCGGCTTCATCAGCGCTAGCTCGGCAGGTCAAATCTCGAGCCATGAGGTTGGTGATCTCGTTGCCGGGGATGCCGCTGTGAGCTGGTGCAAATACAATCCCGACTGGTCTCGTTGGTGTTCTCTGATTGATTAGTCGAAGTGTTGTGACGTGCAAGCGACCGCAGGCAATGTTGCAGCACGACTACTGGGCGTCTGAGATTATAACTTTGGCATCGCCTTGGCTGAGCGCAAGTGCTAACGCCGCTTCCTCGGCTTTGAGAGGGCCGTGTTCGGAGACTAGATGCTGCACCTGTGCAGCTTATTTTATACGACGGTGGCTGCCATGGCTGCTCTTCCGGAGTAACACAGGCTGTGTGCGTGTAGGTGGTAGATGATGCATCTCCGTTCAACCTAAATATTTGCAGGGCTCGGGCTTCTCTGCGGTCCTCGTGATGCACAGGGTGCATACTGCATGGTAAGGCTGGCACAATTGAGGGTTGTCTGGTGGAGTGGGGTACGTTTTCAGTGAGGAGAAGTGGTGGCTGAGTGGCGCCCACAGCGCCAGGCGTGGGAGGATGAACTCCTTTTCGGTTGCTCCTAACCTAATCACTCGCTAGACAGGTGCGCTTCTATTAACTCCTCAGCCGAGTTCTGGATGCCAAGTCGGAGTAGCCATTCAGTTGAGGTGCTTGCCAGGAGACCCATGGGTTGCTTGTATGCCTTCCTAATAAGAATGTTTATTTTCTTGAGCTCTGTGGATTTAAGCAGGGCGCAGTGATGCCACTGGCTTAGGCCACTTTGGAGCAGCTTTTGAAGCAGGCAAAAATGCATTTTGGAGCAGCAAAACTGGCTTTTGGAGCAAGTGTCGACAGAAGCAATTTTAAGACATGTACCACATTCATGATAGGCAACCGATAAAACCACTATTTGCTGCATGCTTTTCAGCGATAATTAAAAGATTAAAAGACTCCAGAATTATGAATATGACCCACGGCTAACCTAGCCGCATCTAGAAGACAAAACAAATCGGGACATATCACTTTATTATAAAACGACTAGAGTATACAATGTTGTTAAAGATGAGCTTGTACATACTTGTACATGAAGCAATCACAGAAAAAGCTCATTTACCATATGATACACAAACATGGCACTTATAAGAAAATGGCTTAATACAATGTGATATAACATGTTTTTCTATCCGACTTGTACATCAAAAATCACAGAAAAGGAATTAAATATCACAGCAGAAACTTTATACAATGACAAAATAATACACGAGTCCTCAAAGACAAATAACTTGACAAAGTCGATTCCTGCATAGCAGCACAGCTAATGAACGACATAAGCATGATGTACCACAGTCAGTACACTGATATACCAACCACGGGCACCATTCAAGCACATGCCTACTAAGTTAAAATACACATGATCAAGAAACATAAATACAAAATGACTGCCATCGAACATCTGCTTGGGTGCTCCAATATACTTAGGTGTAAAAAAGAAAAAAAGAAAAAACTGTCACAAGTACAAAAAAAAAGATACAGAGATCGGATTTAAAACACTTCAAAAGTGTAACGCCCACAGAAACATCACTTGCGTGCAGTCGTTTTTTGAACGTTCTGCCATCTTTTGAATGGCCTCCTCAAGACGCGCTTTCCCTGAAGTTAAAAGAGAATTTCCGCTTTCAACTTCGGCGAAGTTTTTTATTTAAGGCCATGGGAAATGAGAAGTTCAGTGTTTGTGAGCATCTTTTTTGCTGTCTCCACTTCCTTTTGGAGATCTTGGTCCTCGCTGCTTGGGCCTGCTTCAGGCTCCTTACGTGGCCGCTTAGCTGACTGTTCTTTCTCCAAGTCAAGGCGTTCAGTGTACTTTCTCTTTGAATTTCTTACCACCCTGAGAACCTCAGGTGTAACGGTGAAACTACTTGGGTCAGAGTCAAAGCGCTTGCCATAGCTCACAATGTGCCGAATGCCATTGATGCTTTCTAGTGACAGCCGAGCCCTATCCTGTAGAAATCGGCGATTTCACTAAAGCCCCTCTCGACATCAGCATTACCATGCGGGGTGCTGAGAAGACCCTTCACCACCTTACTAAGAAGTGGGTACTTGGGCGTACCATCACACCTCTTTTTGTCAAAGGCAACTTGCCAGTACTTGTCAACGTTTTCAGCACTTTCAAGTGTTGTATCCAGTAGGAACACTGTGTACTCATCCATCAACATGGAAATTTCATCAGGCTGGATCACTTGAGGCAACTTCATAGTGAGGCGCCTTAGTTGAGGCCCTGATGACTCTTTTTCCCTGGCACTCGGAGAAAGGCATCGCAGGCTCTGCAGTGTCACGTTTTCAAATGGAAGTCTCGACAGCAGGTAGTCAGTTCCTTTAGGTAAAAATTTCTGGCACCCAACCGAAAAGCCTTCTTCTCAGCTGGCTCCCAGTCAGACATAGCTGCCTCAGTGTCTGCTCCTACTTCTGGAGCGGCCTTCCAGACCGTGGATGAATTAATTTCTAAGCACGGATAATCTTTCCCATTCAAAGAACGATAAGCTTAAGATCTTACAAAGCGGCCAAGAAGCTTCTGCACAAGAACCACCATCTCTTCATACAGACGGTGCACCAGCGGTTCACTTCCTTGGAAGAGGGTAAAAAATGACAGAAAAATTTCTGAAACATTCCTAATGAACAGCAGCTTGGCGTACAGGGTCTTGTCAGTGAATGCCCTCCTTAAACGTTCGCGCAGCTGGCCTGCTCGGCAGCTGGTTGAATCTGACAATATGATGGACTTCACAGCTTGAAACTGTTCAATCACGCGCTCCACAGCCGGCCCCAAAGTAAGCCACCTCGAGTTTACGTGGCGCAAAAATACGTTTTCGGCCAGACCAAAAGCTACCTGCTCAGCTTTCAACAATTCATGCTGTGCAGATGAATTCTTAAAAAAGTAATAAACATCTACCACAGCAGTCTCAACATCTGAACCAAAGGCACTCATGCACCGGGCAAAGGAATTGTGTACTTTATGAAGGCAGCACTCTCCTATATCTAGGATGTCTGGGTACGCCTCTCGCATCTTTCTCTTCAAACTCTTCATTACATTGGGACCATCTGTAGAAAAGCAAATGATATTCTGTTGTGGCAAGTCCATCATCGCTTTTTGTACATCGCCTGCCAAAATGTCTGCAGTTGCCGAACCCAGCCGGAATGCCTGCAGGTGTTCTACAACAACTCGTTGCATTTTGTTCGAGAAGTACCTAACTACAACGTCCAGTTGTTGGCATCTTTGTTCCTGAATAGGTGTTTTCATCCAGAGCAACTGAAAAAAACACATCTGGCCTGTTGAGCTCATCAAGTACCAGTTTCTTGAAATAAGGCCCAAGGCCATCGCTGACTATGTAGGAAGTCTTAAATCTTTTACACGAAAACTGCTTGGCCGTTTTAGAGTCTGAAACATTTTCGTGAACAGGTCACTTGCTGTGTCGGCAAAAGAGTAGTGAATGCCCTTTAGGGTTATGCCAAGCACAAGAGAGTCTCTGCACTTGTGACACGGTCACCAAGCAAACCATTCCCTGGAGTCGTGAATTCCAGAGTTGGCTGAACCGTCTTCGGTCGCTGCAGCACGCCTGAAGCATCTCGGTGGCGGCTCGTGATTCCGTGTGCCACTTAGAGGTTGCATGTCGCCTTATTGCCGCTACGCCATGTTGCCGACAGTTGATGCTTTGATTACAAACAACACAAAAACCACTTCCTTCATCCGCTTGACGACACCATGTGGATATTTTGGTCCCCATTTTCGTCAGTCTCCAGAAGAATCTCTGCATTGAACTTCGTGCAGCGGCCTGCACAATAAAAGAAAAGGAAAAAGGAAAAAAAAACAGGCTGTCATTTTTACATAATGGCGGATTTGCTATACACAAACTAAAAATCGCTCGTTACTAAGACGACGGTAACGTTGGGTAAAAATAAACGGTAGATGTGCCATCGCTTCGATCCCTAGGTTACACGGGCACTCGCAACGGCCGTTAAAGCAAGCGGCAGTTGAATCGGTCGTGGAACTGCAGGTCGTGGCTGTGCTCAAACGGCACATTCCAAGTTCGGTTCCGTTTGGATAATTTATCACGTTACGCTTGGCATGTTACCTCGCGAACTCAAAAAAAAAATTTCTGCGCTTCATGTTGCACAGCGTATTTATTTCACTCTTCGCAACCCTGCAACCATCCGATTCACGGCGTTGCAAATGCCTGCGCTTGTTCTATTTTTGACGCGGTGAAGCGTCCCCAATTCACTATAAATCGCTGTGCTAACCGGAGCACCGCTGTCCAACCACAAGTTCATTTGCAAATGCGTCAGCGACGGTGTCCACACGAAGCGTTTTTGCGGCAGCTGCGCTCGCTATCAGCCGGGGACACGTTGTTGCTAGGCGCAGCCATCTTGCCCATCTGCCGACAGAACGGAGACCGGCGACCTCCGTTGGCGCGCCGCCGTTAGCTTTCAAACGGCGCTGAGGCAGTCATGTAACCCCGCGTAACTGCCGTTAAGGCCCGACTACCGTTTTTGTAACGGCCGTTACAGTGCTCGTGTAACGGGTTTCAAGTCAGGGCCAAAAAAGAACCGCTCCGTCATTTGTTTTCATTCACGCTGCTATGCCTAAACGCGGTCATGAAATGAGATCGCCATCGACCTTCAGTGACCCACGTTCAAGAAACGCAAAATACAAGGAAAAGGTACGAACCTTTCAGCTTTGAAAACGCCATCGAGTGTCGACGGGCTCCGCACCCAGTCGTCCCCAACAACACCAGTTGCCGTTCACACTGCAGAACGCCTCTTTGCCGTCACAGCAACCTTAGCAACGGGGATCAATTTGCCTTGGCTTGGCGCAGATTGCATCCCGTACGCAAGCGAGCCGCGATGTCGCTTTCAATAGGGAACCACAAGTAGTTAGTTTCGTTTCTGAAAACGTCGGCGTACACCGTTGGGCGCAGGTTTGGCGCAGACTCGCCAAATTTTGAGGAAATGTAGCAGGATGTAGCAGACAGGGCACTTGGACGCAGTTTGGCGCAATTGGCGCAGCGGTAGCATCACTGCAGGGCGCGAAGCATAGCGTACGTAATCCTAGACACGACGAAGGCCTGGACAAGGCGAATCTTGTCAGCTTTCCCCATGCCCCTGGTTTTGGTCGTGACTAGTCTGTTGTGGTTTTAAGCTTGTTGATCAGAAGGTTGTTGAAGCGGTCCGCCTGGAATATCATGCCCAGGATCTTCACGCTTGGAGATGGTGCAATGATATGGCCCTCTAGGCATAGAGTGATAGTGGGCGAACCTGGAGGGTGTGTTTTGCGGGGTGAAACCAGGAGTAGCTCAGTCTATTAGGGGGCGCAGCTGAGACCACATGACTCAGCATAGGCAGCCACCACATCCGCTGTCTCGTGTAGGCGGCTTGCTAACTCTCTTATCCACCCTGTGGACGGCTAGATGGTTATGTCGTCGTCCTATAGGCCAAGACGGACTCCCGGGATGTTGTCGAGGAGTGGCGGCAGGCCTAGCAGGGCAAGTGGAAAAAACCCACACCTGGTAGATTCAACTAACGATCTCCAGAATAGGCGTCCGATGCAATTACCGGCGGGCATTTCACTTTCACCTTCCTTCTATCTTTCAAACATTGAAAAAAAATGCTATACCTGTTTCAAGAATAAATAATGACGTACAATATCTTCCTGTTGCCTTCCTTACTTTCAGGTCTGCTTACCCTTATGACTAAAAAAAGAACATTACGCTAATTACTGTGCTCTCCCTGGCCTAGTTTTATAGCCTTGTAAAATATTTCTCAAAGAGAAAGAGAGAGAACAACCTTACTGTGTGCTGGATCAATGCCTCCTAAAAGACTGGCCCGGTATTAGGTCGAGGGAAAGGGAAGAGGTTGGGAGCCTATTTGCTTATCCAAGAGGTCAACACTGATTGCGCAATTCAAAAAATGAAGGAAACAATTGCTGGGGATCTTTTTTTTCTCCATGCATGGATGAAGGCAGATAGAAGCATAACTTTATCGGTAAGATAAACTAAAAAAACCATGGATTGGAGCAGCTCACATGAGTCAGTTTAGACAGATGAGTGATCTCTTTAGCTGAGGCACGAGTGACAGTGACGGACGAAGTGGCGGAGCCAATCAAGCCCGCTGCTCTTGTGCTTAAGTGATAGGAATTCGATTTTGCGCCCTTCCGCGACCTCCATCCACGATGAAAGACTCAGACTAACTGGACGTCTTGTGTGCGGTTGTAATGGCTACTGCTGAAACAAAAGGCGTGGAAGCTCGAGTACTTCACACGAGAGTGAGGACTTCCTTGTGCCCAAGTCTACATACTACGACAGGCTGAAGAAGCAGCGGCTACAATCGGCGCCTCAAAATTTGCCCAATGACGGGCCTCTACTTCTCGTAGCGGTGATTCAGATGGGTCGGTAGAGAAGTTCCCTGCCGAGGACGACAGATTTCCCTCCCATGAATTCGGTGACCTGGTAGAGGACAGCGCTATTTTTGCTGATGGTACGAACGTGGCCGACGGGCCCAGCGCGTGTGAGGAAAGTGCAGCTGACTTGACTCCTCAGATGAGTGAGGACGAAATAGGTTCTTCACCTTTTTCGAAAACTGCCGACGGAAAAGTTACCCAACCTGGGGACCTCCAAAGCTGGCTCAACTGCCGTGGCAATGTCGTTCTGTGTGGCGCACGGCCTAACCTGGACAGGCCTAGGTGACCTCGCTAAGCTGGTTAATAACATTGCCGGTATGGAAGTATTGCCCCGCATTCAGTACACGTTTAGAAAGGTGTGGGTAACACAAAAGAACGACCTAGTGCAGTACTGGTACCGGTGCATACAATGTGAATCTGTCTAGGAAGAAGAACAGAATGGTGACTGTGTATGCGAAGTCTACGATACTGAAGTGCCAGCATCGGCCCTCCACGCAAAGTCGCACTTCTTCATCACTCTTGACACCAGGAAACAGCTACACACGCTTATTGAAGGCACAAAGAGGTCCTTGCAGGTGGTGTTGCGGCACGGAATGAGAAGTGCGATGATGTAATCACCGACATTACAAATGAGGCAGCATTCAGTTATCTGCAGCAGATGGAAGGATTAACACCGGCTGATTTGCGTTCACCGTGAACACAGACGAAAGTCCAGTATTCAAATCCGTCCAAGACGTCCGTGTGGCCACTTCAGTTCACTTTAAATGAACTGCCACCTGCTGCCAGACTCAAGCATCGTGTATTGGCTGGACTCTGGTTTGCCCCCACCCACCCTAACATGCAGGCATTCCTCTCTAGATTCATAGCGGGTGTAAATGCAATGTAGCCGATTGTGTGGGAACATCAAGCTTGTGTGCACAGCTCAAGAGGTTTTGTCCTGTGTTGTGCGGTGGATGCAGCTGCACGAGCAGCTGTGTTATGGTGGCTAGAAGGGGGAGGTGGCGCCTAAGGGCCGATCAAAGCGATGCGCCGGTTCATGCTGGCGCGCGGTTGCGCTGCTTTCCGTAGTTTGATGCCCGCCTGGCTGCCCGCTCTACGACTCGGCGCGCGGCGGAAGCGCAAACCAGCAGAAGTTCGCCGCACGCGCAAGTGTAATTTTACTAAGCACGCGTGTAGTTTGGAGTGGCACATACCTCGCAGCTCTCACTGAACACTTCGACGCGTTTTGTTCCGATACGCATAACCTATGCAATACCGAATGTCACGCATCTTGCGCTCCCGACTTCCATGTTCCACGCTTACCATTCTGCACTTGATGTTATTTTAGACAAAATACAATGAAGAGACCATACTCGTTCGCATAAACACATAAAGCACGAAAGCTGCTATTTTTAATGCCGAATGTCAACTACCGACTACACGGAAACAGAAATTCAGGGGGTCTGCATCTGCGACTACAGCCTTTCACTTCAACTAGTACAAGGAACAAATTGTCCAGTTTTGACGTACAGAATCTCTGTCCTGTACATATTCAGGCTGCTAACATTTTACTGAAAGTAAATAAAAAATGGATTAGGACAAATAACAATACGATGAGAAATAACCGTAAAGCAGCCTTTTTTTTAAATGCACAAATATCAATGCTCAACTGTAAATGCAATGGGAAAAGTTTGCATTTGAGTACTGCAGTGCTCAATCTCGATGACAAAAAATTAAATTTCTACATCTTCAACTACGGTGATCAGTTTTTCACATTTACACAAAGACGTACGAAGAGTGAAAAAGTACGTGGGTATACTTGCACAAAGCAGCATTTCCTCCTGAGTAAGAAAATAAACTAATTCAGTCTGTCAATACAGCGCTTTCAATTTTAATTGGCACCACAGGTCTTTTCTCACCACAGGTCTTCACACTATGCACAGGTCTTTTCTTGGCGTTTGGGCTTATCGGCAAATTAACTCACCCTTTTCGCCTAATCCTTTGCACGGTATCAGGGAGCTTCCACAAGCAGCTCTTGAACCACTGCAGTGTTAGTGACATCTAAGGTACTCACAAGTGTGGCTTGAAAGATTTAACTTTCACTTTAACACTGCACTCGGTTGCAGTGAAGGTATGGAACTCGTTAATAGCGTTCCACCCCGTCTGACGCTTGCGAGCGTCACCTCAAATGGGTTCAATAAAAGATAAGTGTTTCTCTCTCTCTCAATTGTAGTGAATACGACAACGACGTTTTCCAATGAAAGGTTCTGGTGATCCATGATACAAACTGTAAATGAACATCATCACCCCAGAAATCTCGTTATTCGCAAAATAGGCCATCGGTTAAATGCAACACGCCTCGCGCAACTGCGATGCCATGACGGAACAAAAGTTCATCGATTCGCTCTGCTATGCCAACAGTGCTAAACATCTCGCAGTGAACTGAAACAAACATGCAGGACCGCGGTGGTATGTTCACGTCTTTGTCGATAACCCGCAACTGCGCTCGGCATGCTGCGAGTTGTGGTAGGTGGTGGTTCGACAAGAATGTATAATTAGGCGTTCACCAACGTCGATCACAGCGTTGTATTCCCTTAAAAAGTCCATCCGTAAAATAAGATCCTTGCAGCACTCCGCGAGGACCACAAAACTGCCGACAAAATTAGCGTCACCAATGGTAATTCTGGCGGTGCACCTCCCTACTGGAGTCATTAAATGGCCTCCAGCAGATCAAATCTGAAGTCCAGACCACGGCATCTTCACTTTTTTTAACCGATCGGCGAGGATCTGACTAACTATAGAGTAGTCTGCACCGGTGTCAATAAGAGAAACCACTTCATGTCCATCTATTCAAATTAGGAGGTCGGCATTTCCAGCTTCGGCGAAAGACATTCTTGCGGTATCCTTTTCCGTCGGAGACGCCGAGGGGTTTTGAAGGTCTTGTGTAGGTAGGCTACGAGCAACCCTGCCTCCATAGATTGCTTCTTTAAGTTTCCCCGCCTAGGGCTTGGGTATCTGCCTCGCAGTATCCCGCCAAAGTTCCGATGGTTAGGGGAGACGTCGTTCGCTGGGACGGTGAACGTGGTCGACGGTTCGGCGAAAGGTCTCGCCTCGCAGCAAGGTATTCCTCGATAGCAGGGGGTCTTTGCCCAAAGCAAGGGCGTGGAGCCGTGGGAGAAAATCTAGAAAGCCCAATTTCGTGGTACGGACAGCGGCGGTAGATGGGGCCTGCTTCGCCGCAGTGAAAACACAGCGGCCGGTTGTCATTTGTGCGCCAGACGTCGGACTTTTGTGCCTGTCGTCCAGCTGAAGTCTCCATTCGAGCCGAGGATGCGGGCCTGGTGTGCACTCCCTGATGCAGGAATCGGTCTGGGGCGCCCGTTGAGGCGTTGGAATAGTTGGTACAGGTGGGTGACGACGACAACCGACAGATAGCTTGGTTGGAGCTGCTGCGGCTGGCTCTCCGGAATGGCAAGGCTTGCCGGATCTCCTGATGCACGATGTCGGGGACAGAAGCATACGAAGGCTGCGAAGAGCCTATCCTGTGCAGCTGTAGTTCCTCCCTAACTATCGATCGCACGAGCTCACGCAGTGACCCGTCACTGGATACAGTCGCTGGAGCAGTAGCGCTTGGATAACCGCCGGTAACCTGGTCATACTGCCGGCATCTGTCCCGCAGGGCACGCTCGATGGCTGTGGCCTCTGAATGAAATCCTTCACTGTGCGGGGTGGATTTCGTCCGAGGCCAAGCGAACAGTTGTTCCTTCACGACCATGCATTACGATTGCCGTAGTTTCTTCGGCTCTGACATTTCAGGTTCGGCTCTACGGAAGAGGAGTGCCATCCCCACCGTATCTTTCGGTTTTTGGATACGAGACTCCAAAAAGCGCTGAGCGTGGTCACGGCGGTCGGTGCTGGCGAATGACTCCAGCAGCTCCCGGCGAATTCCTCCCAAGTAGATAACCTCGCTTCGCGGTTCTCGAACCACGTCCTTGCACATGTTCTAGCGAGTAATAGACATCAGCAGCGCTTATGACGAGCGTCCCACTGGTTGAACGATGCGACCCACTCAAACTGCTCCAGCCAGTCCTCGGACGTCCTCAAATACCTCACCGTGAAAAATGACCGGCGTACGCGGCTGTTGGAGAGTTACCTGGGAGGTGAGGATGTGCGCCATTACTTGGGGTGCTGGGGCTTGACGTCTACGGTGCGGGTGAAGTCCAAGGTAACCGCACTCTGGAGACAGTCCACGTTGGCGACGATTAGCCCGATGGACAGGTGTGTGGACAAGGCTAGGCCGTTCTGGGCTGCCGAAGGGGTCCTTTGCATGGGGTTGTCGTACCCCGCAACCTCCACCAGTGTCACTTACAGAAAATGCACGTTGGGGGTGTTGGTGAGCTTTACTAATAACGCTAATAGAAGAAGCAGCGGAGAAGGACGCCCTTGACCTCGAAGCACTCCAGCTGGTTGGTTGGTTGGAACCAAAAATCAGTGGCGCGTACCCACTCTTGGGGGATTGGCCAAGTCAGGTTGGGGAAACTGGTCAAGAATTCAAACTAAGGGTAAAATAGAGCTGTGGAATGTGAGGGAAGTGATGTTGGCAATTTTGAGGGGGAAAAAAACTAGGCTGCCAGAGTAAAACACTGATGATGATGGGTTCCGGGTAGCACTCGTTCGTCGTCGTCGTCGCCTTGGCTGGCATGTCACAAATTAAATGTTCATTCAGATTCTTGGGGGTACGTGACAATATTACAACGTGGCCTACCACTGTTTTAGTCAATAATGTTTTTCATTTCATTCAGTCATTTCATTATTATACTCTTAGGGCCCGGAGGCATTACATAAGGAGGGGGGGATAACAGGGTGTGCAGGAGTACAATTGAACGAACAAAAAAAAAACAAGAAGGTGAACAAGAAGGCAGGAAAATACAAACAGAAGACCTTAAGTAAAATTACAAAAAAATGTACAAAGGTAACAGTGAAGTCAGCAACAGAATTCAAAAAGAAAAAAGCAGTTGAAGCATCAATAGGACCATCAAGACAGAACAGTAGAATTAGATCGTTAATGCTTATGCGAACGTCTTTTCAAGCTCATCTCTAAATTGCTTGTTATGGTGCATGTGACGATGTCGGCGGGTAAAGCGTTCCATAGAGTAATAGCGTTAGGAAAAATGACGAAGCAAATGGCTTATGTTCCGCCGGCTGTCGGAGCTAATGGGCAAGTGGGATTTAAGCGGGGAGATATTCTGTGAGGCGGCATAGTAGCGTGTGTCTTGATTCTGGGTCGATAAAAGAAATTATGAAGGAGGCATAGGCGAGCAATAACGCGGCGTGACTCAAGGGTCGGAAGGAGAGAGACAGTTTAAGGGCAGTGACCTGACATGACTTGAATATTGCGAGGTGATAAAGCGTGCAGCGCGGTTTTGAACTGGATTCGAGCTGTACAGTTAGGTATGATTGTGATGGATGCCAAGATGGCCGATGCATATTCCAGCTTCGGCCTTACGGAATGTTAGATAGGCTAGTCTTTTTATTTCTTGAGAAGCAAGTTTAAGGTTACGGCGAAGATATCCGAGGGTACGTCGAGGCCTCCGAGCAAATGGTGTCGATATGCGTTGACCAAGAAAGCGATGACGTCATGTGAACCCCGAGGTATATATATGATAGGACTGAGTGCTCAGGTATATTGTTGACGTGATAGGTGTATTGAGATATGGCACGTATCCGAGAAAATGAGAGTGATTTGAATTTTGTTAGGTTTAAATGGACATGTGCCATTTTGTACACCATAATGAAATGCTGGTTCTAAGTTTGATTAGCAGGTTAGAATGATCATCGGCGGCGTGAATGGTTTGGTACAATACACAGTCATCTGCAAAGAGCCTTAGGTTTGTTTGCCAAATTTATTTGCCAATTTCCTTAGGTGCACTTGCAAGGCCTGGTCTGCGATCTTTAGCTGAGTTCGGTAAAATGTTTGGGGTTGTCGAGGTTCTAAATTTATCGCGCTCCAGCTTCGGTATAAAAATATTCATATTCCAACAATCAACGTCTAAAGCCACTTTAACAGCGCTATTCCTCGCTCTGCAAAGTCCCTAGTATACACTATTACCCCAATGCGCGCGCTTTCGCAAAACTTCACGGTTAGCGTACTTTCGTGAACTATCGCGCCGATATCGGCCAGTGCTTATTGATTTGTCAACCTAAAAGAATGTCGGACAAAACATCCTGTGCTTCCTCAAATTCACGGACGCTCAATGAAACAATTTTGCTCCATCGAAGAGCCATGATTACTTTGCCTGATTCATGCAAAACGGTAACCCTTCATTTCGGTTTCAACCACGGAAAAAAATACCAAAATATCAAAGGGGGGGGGGCAAGTATGAACACACCAACGACGGTACGGGGCGGCAATAGAGAATTTTAGCAGAGCGTATGATTTGTGTGTCCCGTGGTTACCGTTTGACCGGGACCCGACTGCGCCTGCGCACGAGGGAAGTGCGAGGAGGCGCACCCCACCGTGACGAATGCACGGGCATGGCTAAAGCCGGCCCGCGGAACTAATCTACCTAACCGCGATGAATACGCTAGTGCCCAGACGAGTTCCGCTCAACACGGTAACCACGCACAACACGGAGCATACGGAATGCTAAAACTCTCTAATAGAGACTTTTAGCATAGCGGGTACCGTCCGCTAACGCTACGGTGGCGTGTAGCGGGGTCCGACTGGGCAGAAGCACATTCGTTACGGCAGGGTGGATTAGTTCCACCCTACCGTAGTTCCAGCCTTCGCCATTCTCGCGCATTCGCTCCGCTCAGGGGCAACTTCCTCGACCTCCCCGCGCGCGCCTGTGCAGTCGGGTCTCGGTAACGCGCAGCCATAGCGTGAGCCCCCGGTAGCCGCTGTGCTAAAACTCTCTAATGTGGCAGACAAATTTTCTCTGCCCGGAAAATGCACCGGGCCGGTTTCAGGAGGAGCAGTGCTCACCTCCCTGATGTGCGGCACGTCTGGGATAGAGCGACGGTGCGCGCTTTGTTGACGCTCGCGCGCCGCCGATCTATCCCAGACGTGCGGGCAGAAACTTGCATCGGCTACTCCCCGCCAGGGGCAAACGTCTGCTACAGATCTACTGTAAACGCTTGCAGCTACCGTGATATGTAGGTATCGAACATAAACCTCGTCGTGGTGATTTTACGAGCTCAGACAACTTATTTAGGTCAAATCTGAACAAAATAAGGTTTCAGTGCTGTTAGCCTTTACGTCAATCCGGATTTCTGTGTTGGATACGCCAAATGCTTGTATTTGTTTTGACGGCGGCCGTAGAAATACGAACACGCCACAGCAGATAACAATTCGAAGAAGCGTATTTAATGACTGATTTGTTTGGCAAAATGAACTCGCTAAGTGTGGCCCTCAGTAGATAGATGATGATGTCTAATTGATAAAAGGCGCACAGGCTCCATCCGTTTGTATGGTGGCGTCACGGGAGCGTGGACAACTAGCGCCAGACCCGTCCACCACCGCCTTCATTTCGGATGTAAACTGATTGGCGATCGCCAGCGCCCTTTCCTGCACTGCCCGCAGTACGGTGCGTCGAGTGATTGCCCAACACCACATGTTCGTTTTGTAAATTGTTGAGAAATATAAATATAAGCACGTCTTCTAAATAACAACACCTCAATGCGTTGTCGCCTGCGACACATCTAGAACCATGTTTACTGCGTCCGGGAAGAGCCAACACTGTAAACGCAAACTAGCCGGAAATGGAGTTTTAATCAAGTAATGTGCCCTGAAAAGTACTTATAGCAAAAATGTACTCCCTAGGCATGGCCTAAACAAGTGGACGAACCTCCATGGTAGTACCGTTGCCCATCCGTGTAGCAAAAGGGAGGATTTAGAACGACATAACACCATTTGTGAGATTGCGTTCGGTCCCTTGTATACACCACGTCCACAATAAACTCCCCATCTGGGGTAATCATCTCAAGCGGGCGGTCGCCATGTTAGTCTTGTGTTGTTTCCGTGTGTCAGCACTTCAACCGTGGACTAATGCTAATTAGAACGAGAAAGCAGGACGCGACGGTTGCATGCAGCTACAAAACCGATACCGTACGTATACCCGTATAGATGCTTCAGCCAGCGCGATCACAAGCAGACAGCGCGGCCGTGTTGTTTCAATCTGTTTATTTTGGCGGTAGGTGTTGTCAAACTCTGCTGCTAACAAAGAGACAGTTCTCGCCGTTGCAAACAATTGCAATGTTCATCAGCTTCGCTTGCTTGCGCATATATAGACATTTAAATTCTCGTGCCAGCGCGCCAACGCACCCGACTGCAGCGACTCAACTTGCCCTGGCGGCACGACTTGCTGCCCGATGTAAACAACCTCCGTTGCTATCAATGCAGCGCGGCCGGTGACTTGGTGGGGCGGCGGAGCTTCAAGCGCCTCGCCTTGGCCATCATTTTTTCTTATTTGAGAAGGACTAGTAGTGCCAGTTGGTGGAAAGATTTTTATGTGCCCCTGTGACACGATGAACGGCCGCTAACAACATTTGGATACGGCGGCAGCTGTGGACAGCTCGCTGGTAAGTGGTCTGTCATCAGTCGATGCGTTTGTCAAACGTTTGGATAGGGTTAACTGCGAAGTACCCGTGCCGCACACAGCACGTACACGCACGGGCAAAGCAAAAAGCGCACACTCGTTTAATTGTACATGTTTGTGGCTTTTGGGGTATGCATTCGCATTCTTTTGTTGTAACAGGGCATTCGAGATGAAATCGTTTGTCGCGCGCGGCGTCGTTTCAAAGCAACGTGACGGTTACTCAGGTAGCCGAATCGCCTCCGACAGCGGTGCATCGTCGGCCCCGGTCGGTGAATATTGTGGGACTCTGTCTCTCATATGCACCGAACTGCTCGTGTTCTTTTTAGTTAACTGCTCTACTTTGTAATATATATTTGTTAACGCTCCTGATGGCTTGCCTGTGCAAATATAAGTATTTTGTGTGTTTTCGTTCAAGACTCTCACTCATTCTTAGCGCTCTGGTCGGCGAAAGCCGCAGATCAGACGGCCACCCCCTTCGAAACTGTGCCCTGTAGATTCGGTGGGGTTGTTTGCTCGCTTGAGTCGACTCTTCACATCTAACAGCGTAAACATCTAACATCTAACATCTAACATCTAACATCTAACATCTAACCTATTAAGGAAACGGTGACATGCGTAAAAGATGCTATGAGCCTATCGAACGATTAAATGCATATAGTGTGGACCACGACGGCGACGTGGTTCGAAACTGAAATGTGTTTATTCCCTTTCGGATGATAATGAGGGGTCTGTATACAATCGGAGCCCGTCAGTCGCCAGCTAAGGCCACGTAATTAAAAACACAAATTCATGCCCTTATGGAAGAGAACAGAGTTTGCCGTAGCATGACACTAGTCTGCCGGGCATAAAAAAGGATATCATTTTTTTACAAGAACAATGCACACACTCTTCTTTTGTTGGTAATAAATTTGTCATAATCAATAGTAAGACCATACACAAAAATTACTCGATTCATCTGACACTCGATTTTGACACGGAGCTTGCAGCTCCAAAAAGTGCACTGTGGTTTTGCGTGAAGGAAACTTCTACAATCACGGTAAATTAACTAAGGCAGGTGTGTGTGGCATGCAGCGTTGGTAAGTTTGCGAGAATAGCGTTTCCATTTCAGCTGTTTTTTTTGTTGCCATGCAATCACAAGTAATTTGGTGCCATGAACGAGGTTTACGTTAGCTAACAAGGCTGTAGTAACGGTTGCGGCTATAAATGACATTATGCACCAATCACGCTTGTCAGCTCGGTGACACAGAATATTAAGGTGTCAGAATACGGATGACTGAGTCGCCTAGTTTATTTTTACTGTGAAAAAAAGAAAGTGTTTTCTGACCCAGTGAAGGACTTTCCTGTATGACTAGCTGTGTTATGACAATGACCATACTTGATGAGACAAGCCGTAACAAATTAGCTTTGGATGTAACACCAGGAGGGAAATAGGTGGAGGTATCTGCAAGTACAACTGAAACAGTGGGTGCCTGTCCGGCATGATTCATTATTTGCTGACACGATTTTCTTCTGCAGATCCTGATACATGATCGAGTTGAATGACTTCATAGATCTTAAGGCAGGCTAGGCTGTGCTGTACAAGGCAAGCTGCATTCGGAAACCAAGTTGGCCCCTCCAGCAGAAGTGAGTATTGCCACGGCTGCAACAGCCGTCCAGCTCGCAAAAGCTCCAGTTTTTCTATGAAAGTGACCACCCATGGTAGGGGAGAGGCATTGTGTAGGGTGGTTTGCATCTTTAACTGTGTGCCCACTCACTGAATAGATGCAAGCTGGCATCTTAAAGCAAGAAACAGCAGTTAACAAAATCATGCAATACCAAAGTGTTTTCAGTCAAAAACAAAAACTAATCTATCAACCTACAGAGACTTGCATTTATCTTCACTGTCATTTAAAGTTGTGCTCGAGTATATTGTGCGGAAGTAATATCTTTTTTATTGCTGCAAAAGCCACGACGGTTAATGTACTGCACTTGGTTTTATGAAGCCTTTGCATTCCTAATTTAGGTACTGGAATTCGCAGGGAACCTGGCCTTACAATTTTATTACTGTACCAAATTATTAAGTTCATTTAACCATAGTGTCTATTTTGAATTTTATGTGTGGGGCATTTTTTTTTTCTTTTTTGCTTTTCAGGCAGATGGTACTCTGACTCCCTGCTTGCATTCCGTGAACGGGGAATTAGCCTCCACATCGATGGCCAGCGTGTCTTGACTGCATCATCTTTACTGGGGGGACTGTGTAGTCTGTTTGCATCGTTCTGGGTTTTCAACATTCAATATCCCAAGAAGGCACACAGAGCTCTAACGTTTGTGGAACATGGCTTTTTGGACCTTGCCTGCACCAAACCACAGTGAAGGATTTAGAACTAATTAACTTTTATCGCATCAATATCGCTAACTAATATTTGTTTTCAATCCTGTAATCATTGGATAGTAGTCAAAATGAATTCCATATTATATTTCTGACTTTTTCTTTTTTTTTCTTTTTTACTGAAAAGGGGATATTTGATGGGCCGTTCTGTATGCTCATAATACAGCTATCTTTCAGTGAAGCAATAATATTACAAACTAATTTAACTTGAAACAATTATCTAAATAATATTGGCAACTGGTGCGAAATGAATCAACTTAAAATTATCCGAAAAACACGAATTTCATGGCTTGTTGTTCTCACTCTAAAGAAGCTGTCGCGATACCACCCATTCTGTTCTATATCATTGCAATTAACCCGTCAGACTCGGTCACTTTTCTTGGCGCATTTGTGTCTTTATCAAAACGCACTGGTATTTTCCGCAGCATATTTTTCGTTCTTTATATTACTCATTTATCCATAGCCATCTCACTGCAGTCTGTCTCCTACATAATTTATCTCTTGTGCCTTTACAACCTACAAAATGCTTGTTACCTTTCAATATCAAATCGTTGCACAGCTCTCGCTTATTTCACGACAAATTGAAAAATTGTTTTGTTGTAAATCACTGCAACCATTTTTTTCTTCACTTTGTGTACTTAGTACTGATGTGTACTGATAAGTTCTGATAAATACTGACGGGTTCTCGATCCTCTAGTATTATATAATGATTTCATTTACCATGCGGTTGTGTTTGTGCCTATCTGTTTTTAAAGTATTTTAAGTTCTTGTATTGTTATTGTTTCTACAATTTGTTCAACTAGCAGACAGCTCTCGCTCATTTCACCACCTACTGATTTTTGTTGTTGTTGTAAACCACTGCAGCCATTTTCACGTCACTGTGTACTGAGCGCTGATGCGTACTGATAAGTTCTGATAAGTACTGACGCGTTCTCGATCCTCTAGTATTCTATAATGATTTCACTTACCATGCGGTTGTGTTTGTGCCTATCTTTGTTTTTCGCGTATTTCCAGTTCTTGTAGTAATATTGTTTCTACGTTTGTTTTGTTCAACTAGCATCGTATTGCTGTCTTCAATTCCTAACTGGCGTGTTATTTAGCAATGTACCATTTGTGATTTCTTATATGAGGTCGCCATAAGTATTTATTTCGGAACCTCCTTGTGTACACCATGTACCATGTAAACTTGTCTGCGATAGTTCGTTTGAAATAAACCTGAAATCGAGAAAAACCGTGTGAAATCAGTACTCCCGCAGGGAACTAGAAATTCTCCCTTGTGGCCTTGAAAGCCTCCTTTCGGAAGGCCTACAAAACTCCCCAAGCTTTCGTCAAACTCCATTCAAAAGAAGTAAATGCTTCCCTGAACCTCCTAAAAACGCCCCTAAACTAACATAAGTACTTCCAAAGGGAGCCATAATAGGCTCCTATTCAACCGCCTAAAAATTCCATAAACATCACTTAAAAACGCCCTTCAGGAAGTAAAGAATACTCCATTTTGACCTCCTTAAATTCTCCCGATCATTTCTTAACACTCCCTAAATACCTCCTTTCTATAACCTAAAAACTCCCTGTTTTGAGGAGGTAAACAAAACCTCCCTGTTCCATGTAGTAAAAAAACTCCTACAAGGAGGACCACTAGAGGACAGGCGAAAAAAAACCTCTATGGAGTATATGGGAGGAAAAAAAGTTTAGAGTGAACCAGCGCATCGGATCTGCCCCAATATTCGCCAAGGGCGTTACACACATAACAGCTAGGTGCGATCATCATTGAAACACAGCTCAAAGACGACGGACTCAGAAAAGGCGGGAGACAGGAAACGCGCTGACCAGCAAGTGATTTTTGTTTATCCACAGGAAAAACACATACATATATGAAACATTACAACGTCTTGTCTCCCGTCTTTTCTAAGTCCGTCGTGTTTGCGCTGTTTTTTAATCATGCAGCAGTACCAACGCGGCCAATTGACAGTCGTTCTACAGCTAGGTGAGCTACCGAGCTACGACGTTCATGCGGAAGCGTGTACAATGAACGGTTAGAAATTTTGTTGTAAGCACACTCGCACATCACTTTCTTTTTCCAATACTTTTGTGAATCCAATATAACGTTAGCAGCGGGGTGCGCCGGTCGTGTAAGCTCGCTGGTGCAGTTGACATTTTCATCGGCCCATAATTAGCGACTTCTGATTTTCAGCACCGGTAAAAGCGCCCGTGTCACATCTCTCTGGGTCAACGAATTCATGTCGGCCGCAACATCTATAGGCAGCCGCCGCCCGCAGTGCAGACCAAGGCTCCGCGCTCACTCAGAACGGGGTAAGCAGTGATGAGAGCCGTAATGCAAGAGAGCAAACAAACATGTGAATCGTTAAGACATAAGCGAAACGTGCACTAATGTCCCGGTCAGGAGGGTTGAGCGACGAAAAAAAAGAAAAGAAGCATGCCCAACATTGCCATTGGTTTGAGGTATCTCCTGCGTGTTCATTCGATGCCACGGCGCCGCTCGTGCGAAAAACGATCTATGTTATTTTTTTCGCTGCTGCGACAAACTACCAAACGCCAAGCGACGTTCACAGGAGAAGTTCCAGCGTTCCATACTTTCGAAATTTGTCACAGCAACAAGAATAAACCGTTTTGCTGCACCAGCGGCGCCACTGCTGCGAATTCGCGGGCGAAATTTGCACCGTGTACAACGGACATTTCTTTTTCTTAATTTCTACTAATACGTCCTTAATACGCGTTTGTTCTCTGACCCACTCCGCTCTCTTCTTGTCCCTTAATGTTACACCTATCGCCTCGCGTTCCCTTGTGCACTGAGTCGTCCTCAATTTAAGTAGAACCCTCTTAGTGAGCCTCTAAGTTCCTGCCGCGTAGGTGAGTACCGGTAAGATGCAGCTGCCGTACACTTTCCTCTTCAGAGACAATGGTAGGCTGCCATTCATTATCTGAGAATGCCTGCCGAATTCATTCCATCCCATTCTCATCCTTCGAATTATTTCTGCCTCATGGTTTGGGTCCGGGGCCACAAGTTGGTCTAAGTAGATATATTCCCTTACCACTTCCACTGCCTCGCCACCTATCTCAAACCGCTGTGCTGTCCTAAAGTTATGGATCATAACTTCCGTTTTCCGCATATATGTTCAGGCCCACGGTTGTACAGGTGCTCCAAAAATATGACGGAGCACGGGAGCGGTGGGCGGAGCGGGCAAAACTGCATCACAGCGCGATCTATGCGTAGATGCGCCACAGATAGCGAGAGTGCGTTGGCACATCCGGCTGGCCCCACTCGATGTTCTGGCGCCCGCCTTATCGCCGGCTCGCGCGAAGCCGAGCTGCTACCACACCTGCTCGCCAAGGGAGTTTTCGGAGCTTCATGAAGGCCTGTTTAGGCAGAGCCAGCGAAGAAAGCTTCGTCTTCAGCGGGTCCGCTTTCTGCTTCGTCATGAATGCCACCGGCTTCACTATGCGGTAACGGAACGAACGCGGCCAAGCAACACGCCTAAGGCCGGCACACTGACGTTATGTTACACTGCCGTTATGTTAGCGATGTCAGCGTGTGGATTGCTGTTGTTGTGTATCCTATTTACGCAGCATGTTCAACCCCGATGCGTCGCATCTACCCCATGGTTCCCCTCGCGGGAAGATGGTGTAAATTTTTAACCGAGCGCAAGCTGCGCGCTAACGCACAGCTGACACGGCGACGGGAGTGAGCGCAGCCGAGCGCAAGCTGATCGCTGACCGCGCTAACGCACAGATGGCGCTTCGGTGAGAGCGGCAGAGCGCGCAGCTGCCGTGGCGAAGAGAATGGGGGAGGGATGCGGACTACGCCGCGACAACGCGCGACAAGGCGAGTAAAGAGATGCGTTGCATTTAAAATATAGTAGTTGAGTGCACGAAAAAAAACTTACTATAGATGCAGGACAGAACTTGCAGGCGCAGACAAATGAACAAGGTGCCCATCTTCTGAACCGCACGGCAAAGGTGCACATACGTATGTATTTAAAACCTTTTTGCAACCTTGAACTGAAAGCTTGCACGTGTTATCTACATCAGAAAATCAGATGTCTTTAGAACATTGTCATAAAAGATAGAAACAACCTCCGCGAGCGACCCGGATAATTTTATTGGTGTGAGTATTTCGCTCGAGGTTGGCCAACGCGATGAAGGTAATCGAAATTTCAAAGCTTACTAAGCTAAGTTTGAGCGCAAACAGAGCAGCGTTTCGCTCAGTAAAATTTCTTAAAGTACTCCATTTATCGTCGCACCACCCTGTATTCCCAATCGCTTCCTTCTCCACCCGGGACACCTTCATTTTTAAAGTGAATTTGGGGATGTTGTGTCTCCCGCGTAATAAAGTATATTTGCGTTGAAGGTAATAGACTCCAATGGTATCACTTCTCATTTTATTTGATCGCCCATTTGTGTCGCTAACCCAATGCGGCCAGTACGCGCATGAAAGTTGTTTCTGGAACATTTTTATGCGTTCGATTGAGCCAAGCATTATTCTAGCCACATGATTCAAAATCCAGCAGATGACGCAGCACGGCAGGCACCCTTAGTGAAATTGGTGGCCTTCATGACGGTGCAGAAAGGGGACCCCGCGGAAGACGAAGCTTTCTTTGCTGGCTCTACGTAAACAGGCCTTCATGAAGCTCCGAAAGCGCCCCTGGACAGCACGGGTGGCAGCAGCGCGGCTTCGCTTGAGCCGGCGATAAGGCGAGCGTCAGAACATCTAGAGAGGCCAGCGAGATGCTGCCAACGCACTCCCGCTATCTGCGGCGCATCTACGCATAGATCGCGCTGGCATGCAGTTTCTGCCAGCTCCGGCCACCGCTCCCGTGCTACGTATTATTTTTAAAGAAAAGATTTCTCCCTCTACCCCCCAAGGGTTCTTTCGCGACCGTTGGTGTCACCAGAGAACTCCAGCGAACAAATAAAAGAATTTCCTGGCGCCGCCGGGAATCGAACCTCGAACTAATAGACTAACAAAGCGAGACCCCGTTGTCTTACCGATTTAGCTACGAACCCACACGAAGACTGCCATGATAGGCGGTGTACTCACCAAGCACATCTACGGTTTTACCACCTGCGTTCTCGCTGAATGCCACGTGAATACGTCCCGCGACCACTCACGCCCGTCTAGCGGCCCTGTGCGCACCTTGCTCATGTGCTAAGAGTTACAAAAATTAAAGTAAGCTCACACCAATGCATGGCATCTCATTTCTAGTACGCCAATGTGCTAAAGCTTGTGGCCTCCAGTGTTCACGTAAACAATCACAGCTCCTTGTCATCCGCCCTCACGCCAAACCAAGGAATACATTCAAATACACCTTTATGGCCAGGCCTTCACTCCAAGCCCCAGCATCAAGATCCTGGGCCTACATCTCGGGGCTAGCACCAAGAGTGCCGTCTCCTTGCAGCGCCTCAAAAACAGCATTAATCGAATCATACACATGATCAGGCGACTTGGCACCAAGAAGCGAGGCCTAAAGGAATCCGATACCTTTCGATTAATTGCAGCTTTTGTCCTCTCGAGAGTTACTTACGTCAGCACCCTGTCTTCTTCTCGACAAGGAAGACAAAGAGATGCTTTATATAATGATTAGAAAGGCGGTCGAGCAGACCATTGGTCTTCTCATGAGTGCGTCCACATAGAGGCTGCTTAGCACGGGGCTCCACAACACTGTGGAAGAGCTGATAGAAGGCCATCTTTCTAACCAGAACATCCGACTCAAAACTGCGGTGGGTAACCGCATGCTTCACCAGATTGGCTGGGCAGCCCAGAATATCACTCCACTTGATGTACTACCAGACTCTTGGCGACTAAAACTAAAGATGCTCCCTTTGCTTAGAAATATGAACCCCTCACATGACGAGGGCCACCGAAAAGCACGGGCTCAAGCGCTAAACACCACCCTCGGTGGGGTTCATGCAGTTATCTACACAGACGCCTCCAAACATCGAGGGCAGCAATACGCCATCATCGTGGCTACCTACAGAACCAACCTCCTTGCGTGTACCTCGCTTAGGACCCAAGAAATGACGGCAGCAGAAGAGACAGCCATCACCTCGGCTCTCGCTCAACCAGGGGTTCGGAGGGTAGTCATCGATTCCCAGCAAGCCTACTGGAATTACCAGTAGGGTTGGGTGTCCTGACCTGCACTGCGCGTGCTAAAAAACCACCCCCCAAACGGTTCCATTCAGCTCATCTGGACACCCCCTCACGCTTCAATGCAGGGCAACAAATACGATACCCACCCAACAAGCCTGCGCTTTTACCTCCCGTGCTATGGAGCTGCACGAGGACAGTCACCCGCTTGTCACGTTCAGGGAGATAACCGAGCATTATCGCCTTCTGAGACAGACCGTACCTTCGCTTTACCCTGACCTTTCCAGAGAACAACAAACTACCCTACGGCTCATACAATTCGAGCTCCTTCCCACAGCCTACGCGTCTTCACCTAATGTATCCGAATCGCTACGACGCTGAATGTAAATTTTGCTCAGAAGTAGGAACACTCCGCCCCGTAATCGGGGTGTGCGACTTTAGCCCTGAGAACCCTCCTCTCTTTCCGTCAACTACCCAACAAGAGCAATGGGAGATGCTGCTGCCCAGGCCTTCTCTACCTACCCAGCTTCAGCGGGTGGACAGAACACAGGCCGCGCGGACTGCATATGGGCCCCACAGAAGAAGAAATCACTCCCCAGGGCTGCACTCTGAGCCGTTCAGAAATCTGAACAAAAGTATTTCTTCCTTCTTCTCCTCCTCCTCTGCTGCAAATGTCGTCGTCTCCGTCCGCGGCGCAGAGACGGAGAAGACATATCGTCTAACACCGGGTTGGAGGTTACTTAAATTTGATAAAAAAAGTTTCCACTCTTGTGCTCCACTAATACAACTCAACCAAACACCGTGCATGCTTCATGTATTGATTTAACCTTAACAAGAATATCTCTTTGAAGTAATAAATGGTGTAGTTAAGTGCATTTCACTTCTCTCTGGTTTTGCTATTTGTAGAGCAATGTGAGCGAATTTAAGTGACGTCGCATGGGTAATCGTTATGGGTGCCGTTTACAGCTTTGCTTTCCAACCAGATTCACGGTGTGGATTGGCGCGATTTTTTTAGCTGCGCTTGCTACCTGTGAAATCTCTACAGCATCGGGTCAACCGCTACTTATTGTGGTATTTCGTAGCAAGCAGGGGAAACTGAACCGCGCTCTGTTCATTCCCATTGTAATACGCATTGCAAATATGCGTAATTCGCCAGACCATGGCTCATCGCGCACTTGCACACAAACGACATAACAGAATATAAGTCACATTCGCGCAAAACAGTAGCACAAACTTTTTATGGCCAGGAGTCCGCATTGTGTACATTTTACGCCTCACCGCCCAAATTCGTCGCGTTCGCCTTTCTGCTTCATGTGGTCCCTAAGGAATTATTTTAACACCATAGCTGTTTGAGCTTGGTCAGTTGGCGTATAACGAGACAAATGAGGAATCTTCAGTGGGCACGAGAGCACTCGGCAAGCAATGCGTGCTGACAAACTGCTCTTCGTCTTTGAACAGGTCCTACTTGCGTGCGCATGCTACCAAACAAGCGTGGAAGAAAGGTGTCTGGCTGCGCCGTTGCCACGTGCCCCTGCATCGGAGACCCTCTCGACACCAGTAACCATGGCGGGACCAAGACATCGACGGAGTATATAAACACCCCTCCTTCACCAGGAATCTTCAGTGAGCACGATAGCACTCGGCAAGCAATGCGTGCTGACAAACTGCTCTTCGTCTTTGAACAGGTTGGTTATTGCTGTTCATACGGCTACAAGAACGATGATCGCTTTACTGTAGTGCTGCCGTGCCGACGAGTGCTATTTTCCACGTTTGCATCTTTGTGTTTGCTGCTGGAAGGGGAAGGAAGGAAGGAAGGAAGGAAGGAAGAATGTAGAAGAAAGGCAGGAAAGTTAACCTGGCTAGAGCCTAGTTTGCTATCCTGCACGTGGGAAAGGGGAAATGGGCAAAAAAGAGAGAGGAAAAAAAGAGGAGAAAGTTGGACCAGACACGTATGCCCAGCACTGAGGCACTGACAGTGATTGACACTGGAGGCTCTCAGTCTATAGCCTAGTGTTCAAGTTCGTCGCCCGTAGAAAACGTAATAGTTCCTTAGTCGCCTTCTGAGCGGATGACTGAGAAGGCCAGTGGCACAGAATCTTTCCCTCCGAAAATGGCCGCCGAGAGTCCAGGTTCCTCAGCGCTGACGACAGCTTTTTTCTTTCAGCCGAGTAGCGTGGGCACTCGCATAAAACGTGGCGTATCGTCTCCGATGTGCCGCACGTTTCGCACTCCGCCCTTGCTGCCATTCCTATTAAGTACGAGTAAGCATTTGTGAATGCCACCCCCAGCCAGAGACGGCAAAGAAGAGTTGCGTCAGACCGTGGGAGGCCTAGTGGAAGGGGACGTTGCAGGTGCGGGTCAAAGGCACCAATGCGTGCGCATGTGAAATCTTCTGGAGACCATTGGGAGATAGCTGTTTCCCGGGCAAGAATGCGGAGGACCCTAGCTACGTCCGTCCTAGACAATGGGATGAGTACAGTTGTCGCTGTTTGATGCGCCAGCCGGGCGGCAGCGTCCACACTTTCGTTGCCGACAATGCCGCAGTGGCTAGGAAGCCATTGTAGGGTGACATCATGACCCGCCTGGGCAGCACGGTCGTATACCATTCTTATTTCTGTCAGGAGCTGTTCGTGAGGTCCCCGGCACAGCGCTGACTGGAGTGACTGAAGTGCAGGCTTCGAATCACAGAAGATAGCCCATCTACGGCACGAACTTTGCTCGATGGCGTGAAGAGTGCTACGGATGGCCGTACGTTCTGTAGCCGCGGATGTCGTAAGATTGGCTATCTTACGACATTGGCAGGGGATGTAGAAGTAAACCCTGGGCCCGATACAAAGGTGCTGCTGAAAGCACTTTGTGACGGGCAGAAGGACCATACAATCACACCTTGGGAAATTAAATGACAGGCTTCAGAAGTTAGAAGAAGTCATGGATCTTTGCAGAAACCAAGCAAATAGTATAACTAAGTTTCAAAAGACAGTTATCGATATGAACAAAGCCTTCGAAAAACAAGAAGGACTTATTAATTTAGAGGATAGATGCAGGCGGAATAACCTTATAGTCTTTGGTATTCCAGAGAGCGAAAAAGAAACCCCAGGTGACCTCAGCCAGAAGGTTATAACAAATGTTTGAGCAAAAACTTGGTGTCACTGTAACATCACTTGAACGAATCCACCGGATTGGAAAAACACCCCGGAAATCAGTTCCTGGAAAGGACGTACGACCACGTCCAGTCATTCTAAGGCTTTACGATTACAAGGTGAAGCATAACATTTTTTCTAACTGTAAAAAATTAATAGGTACTGGTTTTTCTGTTGCTGATGACTAGTCTAAGGAAACTTTGCGCTAGCGAAAGCTTCTCTGGCAATCTGCATTGCAAGAAAAAAAGGAGGGAAAGAAAGTGCGCCTAGAGCGTGATAAGCTACTCATCGAAAATGATCTGTACTGCTGGGACTTTACTAAGGACACTCGAGTGAAAATTCGCAGTGTCAAGACAGATGTTCACGCATCAGAAGAAGATTGACCCGATCCCCTCCCACGATCAACAGATCTGAGGCTTGTAAATTTGAATGCAAGAAGTGCGGTAAACAAAACTACAGCAATAGAGCATGTGCTACTCAGGCATAACCCGCACATAGTTGTGGTTACTGAAACGTGGTTACGGCCGGTAATTCTCGACAGCGAGTTGGTACCGCCACGTTATAACGTAATACGTACTGATCCTGGATCTAGACGAGGTGAAATGGCGATATTACTTAAAGAAAATATCGAATTTATCCAGCTACCCGGCATCCCAAACCACGAAAGCGCTTGGTGTCAAATTAACTTTGGAAACATGCTCATTTTACTAGGTGCAATATACAGACCGCCTAATTCTCCAGTCGAGTACCTCGTGGAACTTCGGAAGTATTTAGATAGCGCTAAAACGCGCAGCCAGCGACTGATACTGGCTGGAGATTTCAACTTGCCACAAATAAATTGGGACACACTTAGCATTAGTTCCTACCAACGGGCAGATAGCGAACTTCTTCTCGATTTGGCTTTCTGTCATGAACTAACGCAAATCGTAAAAGACAGCACACGGGTAACAGAAGTTGCGCAATCTGTACTAGATTTAGTATTTCTTGATGGCCGTTTCGCGGATTATGATGTTGTATTAGAAAACGGAGTGTCTGACCATAAACTTGTCTCTGTTCCACTGAAGACTGATGTACAACAACCAAAAGTTAAAAAAAGTATCGCGTATGTTCCGGACTTTGAAAATGCAGATGACACGAGTATTATTGATTACCTAGCCTTTCACTTGGATAGTTTTTGTTCGGAGGATGACGTTGACACTTTATGGTCAAGGTTAAAAATATAGCGTTGCACTGCGTCAGGGCGTTTGTGCCTGTACGGAAGAAAGTAAGAAACAAACAAAACCCATGGATTACTTGTTAGCTCATACACCTTAACCGTAAAATAAGGCGTCTAAGAAGGAAACCACTAAGGAATCGTCAAAAGATAACTGAGCTTTCTTCGTTACTAAAAACGCAGCTTAAATTTATTTTTGTTCTTGTTGTTCTGATAGGTTGTACATCGTGTCGTGCTTGAATTTGAACCATCTGTATTATATTCCTGTCTTTTTTGTTTGCTATAATGATTTGATTACTGCATTGTCACTTTTTTCAAGTGTATAATGTGTATTTATTTGCGTTTGCAGTATGAACATTCCTGCTTCTTTTTGATTATTTTTTCCGCTTAGTTGTGCTAATACAACACGTGTGCTATGTAACCCCCCTATGTAATACCCCCTCACGGGGGCCTTTAGGGGTATTGTGAATAAATAAATAAATAATTAAGCTAAACAAAAATACGAAGACACGCTAACGAATTTTGTGAAATCTTGTCCTCAACAGTTTTAGCGTCATCTATCACAAACTGACAAAGCACAGAAAAATATTCTTGTTAACAACGAGTTAATATCTGACTATGCGACAATCGCGTCTTGTTACAACAAATACTTCGAATCTGTATTCTCACGAGAATCGAAGCTCAACGGCTCCGCATCAACATTAAGCTTTTCATGTATGTCAGACATGCCTGAGGTCGAGATAAGCTACGAAGGTATCGTATCGCTTCTACTCAACATCCATAATAAAAAGTCTCTCGGGCCGGATGGCATACCAAGTGCATTCTTGCAGAGATATGCAGAGTGGGTTGCTCGGTATGTCTAAATCATTTTTAAAGCAAAGATTTCTACCTGTACCCCCCAAGGGTTCTTTCGCGACCGTTGGTGTCACCAGAAAACTCCAGCGAACAAATAAAAGAATTTACTGGCACTGCCGGTAATGGAACCTCGAACTAATTAGACTAACAAAGCGAGAACCCGTTGTCTTACCGATTTAGCTACGAACCCACGCGGAGACTGGGACGATAGGTGGTGTACCCACCAAGCACATCTACGGGTTTACCCCATGCGTTCTCGCTGAATGCGACGTGAAAGCGTCCCGTGACCACTCACGCCCGTCTAGCGGCCCTGTGCGCACCTTGCTCATGTGCTAAGAGTTACAAAAATTAAAGTAAGCTCACACCAATGCATGGCATCTCACTTCTAGTACGCCAATGTGCTAAAGCCTGCGGACTCCAGTGTTCACGTAAACAATCACAGCTCCTTGTCGTCCGCCCTCACGCCAAACCAAGGAATACATTCAAATACTCCTTGATGGCCAGGCATCAAGATCCTGGGCCTACATCTCCAGGCTAACACCAAGAGTGACGTCTCCGTGCAGCGCCTCAAAAACAGCATTAATCAAATCATACACATGATCAGGCAACTTGCCACCAAGGAGTGAGGCCTAAAGGAATCCGGTACCTTTCGATTAATTGAAGCTTTTCTCCTCTCGAGAGTTACGACAACCCCCTGTCTTCTTCTCGACAAGGAAGACAGAGATGCTTTATATAATGATTAGAAAGGCAGTCGAGCAGGCCATTGGTCTTCTCATGCATGCGTCCACACAGAGGCTGCTTAGCACGGGGCTCCACTACACGTTGGAAGAGCTGATAGAAGGCCATCTTTCTAACCAGAAGGTCCGACTCAGAACTGCGATGGGTAACCGCATGCTTCACCAGATTGGCTGGGCAGCCCAGAATGTCACTCCGCTTGACGTACTCCCAGACTCTTGGCGACTTAAACTAAAGATGCTCCCTTTGCTTAGAAATATGAACCCCTCACATGACGAGGGTCACCGAAAAGCACGGGCCCAAGCGCTAAACACCACCATCAATGGGGATCATGCAGTTATCTACACAGACGCCTCCAAACATCGAGGCCGGCAATACGCCATCATCGTGGCTACCCCCAGAACCAACCTCCTTGCTTGTACCTCGCTTAGGACCCAAGAAATGACGGCAGCAGAAGAGATAGCCATCACCTCGGCTCTCGCTCAACCAGGGGTTCGGGGGGTAGTCATCGATTCCCAGCAAGCCTACTGGAATTACCAGTAGGGTTGGGTGTCCTGACCTGCACTGCACGTGCTAAACCCCCCTCCCAAACGGTTCCATTCAGATCATCTGGACACCCCCTCACGCTTCAATGGAGGGCAACAAATACGCCCACCCAACAAGCCTGCGCTTTTACCTCCCGTGCTACGGAGCTGCACGAGGACAGCAGTCACCCGCTTGTCACGTTCAGGGAGATAACCCAGCATTATCGCCTTCTGAGACAGACCGTACCTTCGCCTTACCCTGACCTTCCCAGAGAACAACAAACTACCCTACGGCTCATACAATTCGGTCTCCTTCCCACAGCCTAAGCGTCTTCACCTAATGTATCCGAATCGCTACGACGCTGAATGTAAATTTTGCTCAGAAGTAGGAACACTCCGCCCCGTAATCGGGGTGTGCGACTTTAGCCCTGAGAACCCCCCTCCCTTTCCGTCAACTACCCGACAAGAGCAATGGGAGATGCTGCTGCCCAGGCCTTCTCTACTTACCCAACTTCAGCGGGTGGACAGAACACAAGCCGCGCGGACTGCATATGGTCCCCACAGAAGAAGAAATTCCTCACCAGGGCTGCACTCTGAGCCGTTCAGAAATCTGAACAGAAGTATTTCTTCCTTCTTCTCCTCCTCCGCTGCCGCAAATGTCATCGCCTCCGTCCGCGGCGCAGAGGTGGAGGAGACAGATCGTCTAACACCGGGTTGGAGCTTACTTTAATTTTATAAAAAAAGTTTCCACTCTTGTGCTACACTAATACAACTCAACCAAACACCGTGCATGCTTCATGAATCGATTTAACCGTAACAAGAATATCTCTTTGAAGTAATAAATGGTGCAGTTATGTGCATTTCACTTCTCTCTGGTTTTACTATTTGTAGAGCGATGTGAGCGAATTTAAGTGACGTCGCATGGGTAATCGTTATGGGTGCCGTTTACAGCTTTGCTTTCCAACAGCATCCACGAGGTGGATTGGCGCAATTTTTTTCGGCATCGCTTTCCCAATCTTCGGCGTCGAAAGATTGGCTGGTGGCGAAAGTTGTCCCGGTGCATAAGTCAGGTGACCGCCCCAAAATTGAAAACTATAGGCCCATTTCACTAAACTGCGTGTGTTGTAAGCGTTTTGAACATATAATATCAAAATCTATTGCTACGTATCTCGAAAACACTGGTTTCTTTTTCAAACATCAACATGGCTTCCGTCAAAAGCTTTCGACGATCACGCAACTTACAGAGGTAATAAATGACCTTTCAATAGGCCTAAAGAATAAAAAGCAAATTGATGCAATATTTTTACATATGTCAAAAGCATTTGACAGGGTACCACACGATCACCTAATCCCACAACTTAATACAATTAGGAATTAACTGCACTGTAATAAAGTGGATAACCGCTTATCTTTCAGGAAGGACTCAATTTGTAGAGGTACATGGCATCAAATCTCGCGAGCTAGACGTTACCTCTGGGGTCCCGCAGGGGTCAGTTCTGGGTCCCATCCTTTTTCTGACGTATATAAATGATATTGCTTCTGACATAGGTGAGACAATTACTGTACGTCTTTTTGCAGACGACTGTCTAATATACCGGGAAATTATCACAGCAACGACCACGCGCAACTTAGCAAAGCTCTTGCATCGATTGAAAAGTGGTGTGAATGTTGGAAAATGCAACTAAATAAAGAAAAAACGGTTGCTTTACGTGTTACTAACAAAACCACAAATGTCCGTAATTTCCCATATACACTAAAAACTGGCGAGATAAGCATAGTCAACGCAGTAAAACATTTGGGTGTGACTATTAACAATGACCTAAGTTGGGCTTCCCATATTACTAATGTTTGTTCAGCTGCCGAAAGAAAGCTCTGGTTTCTGCGTAGAAAACTAAAACTGGCCCCCTTATCGGTGAAGCTATCTGCCTATCTAACAATTGTCAGGCCAACATTAGAATACGCTAACATCATCTGGGATCCGCATCATAAAGGTTTAATTGATAAGCTTGAAAAAGTGCAAAGAAAGGCGGCTCGGTTCATATTATCACGTTACTCACGCACTGAGTCTGTCTCCGATATGATTGAAATGCTTAACTTGCAAACACTAGCAGATCGCCGCACTCATGCGCGCCTGAAGTTTTTCTTTCTACTTACCCAGACTGCCTTTAAAATACAAACAACCCAATGCCTAATTCCGAGACAAGGTAGAGACATGCGAAATGCAAATAGTCGCGCTTTCACGGTCCCACAACTCCGCATCAACACTTAGGCATATTCTTTTTTTCCATGTACAATACGTCACTGGAACGCATTACCAGAATCTGTCGTTCTATCTCGGACAGCTTCGGAATTTGAGAACCGCCTTCTTGCGAGCCCAAGTACAAGTGAACCTAACTTACGTTGTTAGCAGTGCAGAATGAATGTTTGCACACATGCAAGTGTATATGTATATATATAGGTGTATGTATATGCATAGATTTCTTTATTGTACTCATTCGCTTGTCTGCATTTTTTGCGTTTGTTTGGCATTATTTGTTTGTATTGTTTGTGCAATAATATAGGCATGCACGATTATGTGTTTGCTTTTGTGCGTGCTTATGCACGCCTATATGTTATTACAAGAATTTCGCAACCCCACCCTGTACGGCCTCACCGGCCAACAGTATGAGTAAATAAAAAAAATAATAAAAAAATAACAAGAAAAAAGCCCCTGGTGCAAGGGCGCCCTGGCACGACCTTCGCACGGTGGCTATAGAAAAAATACGGAGCGCACGTGAGTGTTTGCTCCGTGAGGAGCGTCTGGCGTAGTCCAGGCTCCTCACAGGGTGCAAGCCCACGCAACGCGTGGGCTTGCGCCCTGTAAAAAGCTTTTGCTTTTGTTTGAGCCTGGGAATTCGGTGCCTGGGTCGTTGATGTGAGAAAACACTGGGGAAGGGGGGGGGGGGGGTCAAAGAGAGGCGACATAAGCGCGCTTCAGTACGTCGGCTGCGAAAACGCCTTGGCGGCCATTTACTGAGAAAGTCAGCATAAAGGAGTACTCACCCGAAATTTTAAAGCTGAGAGAACTATGTAAATTGCTTCCTTTTTATCAAGAGATATCTCCCAGCAAGTTTCAACAGCACCCGTTTGGCGTAACATATTTTGAATTCATTTTAATCTTCGCCCGCTTGAGAAAGCCCAGAGCGGGCCGACATGACATCATCTGCTATATTTGGTTACAACTTAAAGGAGCCATGAAGAGAAAGTACAACTTCGTGTAATATGAAAGAACTAGGCTTCAGTATCTCACTCAGCTCCAATACAGCCCAAAAGATGTTTTTTTAACGAGAAAAAAACCAAGAAATATTTAAAACCTTTCAAATTTTGCGCCACAGTGACGTGTTATGAGCAAAAATGACGTCATACGGGCCAACAATAAAACATAATTTTCAGTGAGTTAACTGCACGTTATCATTTAAGTGATGCGGTCAAATGGAACTAGAGGCCCCATTACAGACGTCCAGTCATGTGTCGTCACGACAGGTCAGTTAGGCGGCCGCTAATCGCCCAAACAAGGTTCCGTGACGTCATAGAAAAGGTGCGGGTAATTGGCTAGGGGGTCGCGACTGCTTCACACGTTTTCTTTAATATCTCTGTTATTTGTTGGAAGATTGCGATGATATTGGTATCATTGTTACCGGAACTAAGCCGTCTTTCTAATAAACCCAACTTGTATTTTGTCTTCATGGCTCCTTTAAGAAAGGCAACGGAAGTTGCCGCTGTACCTCATCACAGTAGCAGGATATAACTCCGCGCGGCGCAAGTATGGCGTTACTGGGAATATTTTGAACATGGCGTGAGCCGTTCCCGTGATTTTTTTTACTTTATATGCTTGTAAACGGCTCCAGCGACCACAAACAAACTGCGTGAGACAAGGCAGACGATATCACGCTTTCATAGCAAACCCCTTTCAAAACGCGCGCGCCTGTTGACATCCGGGTCCGTCGCTTAGGCGGAGTGATACCCTACATGAGCTGTTGCTGTTCTTAACCTGTTCCCGAGTATACTTACCCCAAAGTGTCTACGTCGGGGCTAGCGTCACTAAATAAAGGCTTTAGAGTATCGGCACTCTTTTCTGTCATTGTTATCGGCCGCCAGGATTTTCATTGGTCGGTCGACATCACGTGATATTTGTTTGCGTATGGGCGCAGCCATTTTGTTTCTGGGCGCCTCTCCTCTCTCTCTCTCTCTCTCTGCTGCGCGGACGCTGGAGCGGCCAGTAACACTCTGCCCGTCACAACCAGCGGCGGTTTCGTTGGGATGGATGGCAACACTGCACGGCATAAACAAAATGACCCCCACACGCTTCTGGGAGCACGAAGTGGCAGTACTCTTAAGCGTAGATTATTTAGTGACGCTAGTCGGGGTTCCCTTGACGAAGCCGACGCGCTGGCTGTGGTTGGCGCGCGCTGCTCCGGCGTCTGTGCACTTAATGGTTTTGGGACTGACTTCATGCTGCCCGGGCCGCGTGGGGATGGTGAAAACTTCGGCCGGTCTGATCGCACGCGCGTCCAGAGCGGCCGTGGTAGGGCAAGAATGGTGACGTACCCGCCGCGGTGGCTCAGTGGCTAAGGCGTTGCGCGGCTGAGCACGAGGTCGCGGGTTCGATTCCAGGCCGCGGCGGCCGCTTTCCTGATGGAGGCAAAAAGCAAAAACGCCCGTGTGTACTTGATTTCGGCGCACGTTAAAGATCCCCAGGTGGTCAAAATTAATGAGGAGCCCTCCACAACGGCGCGCCTCATCGCCTGCGTTGCGTCGGCGCGTTAAACCCTACAATCAAATCAAAAGAATGGTGACGTCCCGTGATATATCCCGTCATGGCGGCCGCTCGGCGTTCGTTTGGTCGAAACCGAAACTGACACGTATAAACGACGCCGTGAATGAATGTTTACGCTGCGCTGGACCGACTAAGGTGTCATTTTATGATTCGTGGACTGGTAGGCACGCATAGCAGCGAAAAAAACGTAACACGAAAATTTTGTGTCAGTACTCCTTCAACGTATGTACCGTTGGGCAACCCCTCAGCTGAACGAATGATCGGTCACAGCCGAGGCCGCCTCCCGTCAGACCACTAAGCCACACTACCGGAACGAAGGCGCACATGCCCAGTCGGGTCCCGAACATAGGATACTCAGTATATACTACAGCTCTGTAATGTCAAGTGACAGTCTTGAGTTGCCGCTCGCCGCACGAATATTGTGCACAGACTTGCGCTTTCTGACCCCTTTCTCAGATCTGCTGTCAGTAAAGGGGTATTCCCACGACGGAGCGTTTCATCGGAGAAATCCGAGAGAGGTCGGGACGTCACGGCAGGCGGACTTCCTCTCGGCCAGCTCCTTCGCTCACCCGGAGAATGCGACTGTCGTACGGACATCACTGTCTGCAGTCGCCTATCTCTAAACCAGAGCTGCCGTAGCACCGCCGATTCCGCGATGGCGGAAACTTGTGCTAAAGCACCTACGTACTGATCTTGTCAGCGGCTAAAAAATTGGCCCTAGACGCGATGCAGGCTCTGCCGCGGGTACAGGAAGGCGCGCGACGCGGTGGCAGTGGGTGGGAATACGTGCTCTTGGAGCAGCCGGCCGGTCCGCCTACAGGCCCGCATACAGATTTTAATAATATTAATCTTTATTGCACAGGATGTGGGTGAGGAGGGGTAAAGAAAAGAAAGAGGGACCGTCGTGTTTGGCGTGCTAGGCATGGCAGAAAGGTGAAAACCCGTACGCAGAGCGCCTGCCAGCCATCCAACCAGGAGGAGGAGGAAGGCGAGGGGGGCACAAGAAAAAAAAAAACCACTTAGATGTTAGGCGCAAAGGCCAACTGCAGTGAATTTTTTTTAGATGCGACGCATCTCTTGCTCTCGGGTATGTCCCTACATTGTTATCGTTGTCGCGGCGTTGTCCGCACGCTCACTGCACATGCGCAACTCTCCCCCGTTCTTCTCTCCGACAGCTGTGCGCAACACTCTCACTCCGTCTCATTATCATAACAACAGTTGCGCGTGTTGGCTTCCCTGCTCTGGGTGCGCGCATGTGTGCGCACTCTCACTCCGTCTCATTATCATAACAACACGTGCGCGTGTGCGCTTCCCTGCTCTGGGTGCGCGCATGTGTGCGCATGCCCCCGGCTCCTCTCCTTTCAAAAGCGGGAATATAAGCGGGGGAGCGCACGGCGCCGGATCCGTCCAGCGCTCGCTCTCGCACTTGACTTGACTTTGCTTGACGATACCTCCGTGCAAGATCTTCCGATGAAGACGTGATGGAAGCGACAATCCCTTCAGCGAGTGGACTGACGCAATCCAATACCAGCGTCAGTCCAAACGCTCCCCCCTGATACGTCGCATCACATCAGGGTTCCCTCGCGGGAAGATGGGCGTAATTTTTCAGATGCGACGCATCTCTTGCTCTGAGGCATGTCCCTCCTCCGTCGTCGTAGCGCCGTCCGTCCGCATCCCTCCTCCGTTCTTCTCTCCCACAGATACTGCAACACTCTCACTCTGACTCATTAGCATACCACAGCTGGCGCGCTTGTTTGGGCGCGCTTCGCTGCGTAACGCTGCATTAACAACTGCTCCGGCGCGCGCAAGTGCGCGCATGCGTGACTCTCCTCCATTGTCTTCTCTCCTTCAAGTGCTGTGAATATAAAATGGGTATCGCGCTGCGGCGGTTCAGTCAAGCGCTCTCTATCGCACTTGTCGTGACCTTGCTTGAACGACCATTGCTACAGCGACCGTTGAAGGTCCACTTCACTGACCATAAAACCATCATTCTTAAATGTAATAAAGAGCTTGGGGGTGGTCAATGCCGCTAAAACGCGTATACTCTCTCATTTCGCGTATGCATGTGCATGAAAAGTAAAAGTACGACCATCGTCCCGCGTATAGGAACACCCGCATGTGATGGAAATGGCATCATACGCGTTCACAACACGTTTCACGCGATTTGGAGCATCAACCAAACGGAAACACGAATTGAACCCCCCGATGCGTCGCATCACACCAGGGTTCCCTCGCGGGAAGATGGGCGTAATTTTTCGTCAGAATTTAATCCAATTAAGTATTCTATGATCTTAAACTAGCAGCGTACTCAACGCTAGTACGTCCCGTTCTTGAATACGCGAGCGTAGTATGGAACCCTCACCAGGCATACCTCATTGATAAGATTGAACACATACAAAATATGGCCCTCCGATTCATTTACTCGAAATATTCACGGTACGATAGCATAACCGCACTCCGCAACCAAGCTTGCATACCAACATTAAAATGCCGCAGACAGGTGTCCTCCTTAAAGTTCCTTTATCTTCTTTATCACGGCGCCCTAAACATAGACAAACACTCGTATATCCGGACTCCTTTTTATCATTCACGTAGAACCAGCCATTGCTGTAATATCAGGCCTTTTGTTCCTCGTAGTAACGCATTCAAATTTTCCTATTTTACACTAACCATAGAAACATGGAATAAATTACCTAGTGAAATTGTTGAAGCGCGTTCTGTGGACATGTTTGTTGCTAAAGTTGAAATATTGTATAACTCTCAAAAATAAAGAAAGTGTGTTGACCTGTGAAATATAAACATACATCGCCATTATTAGCCCTTGTATGCTAACACCTTTAAAGAGATTTGTTAAAGTGTTGTATTTTTTGCACTGTACCACTCCTGTATGAGCCTTTAATTAGGGTATTAATAAATAAATAAAAATCAAATAAAATCACCATGGCTAAATCCTAAGCATCGTAATCTCAGAACGCGCTAGTCACCGTCGCCCAAAGTACCTCCGAGCGGACTGCTTTGGCACCTGGAGGAGAGATACCGAAACAAGTTCGGAGAGGCCTGTGACGGAGGTTGGGGAACCTGTTCCGGGAAGCTCGCGCTTTTACGGAGACTTGCAGGGCGCTCCGCTGGACGCAAGGATGAGTCCGCCTCTTTCACAACCCCACTGCGCATGCGCAATCCCTTAGTGGCCAAGTCCCTAAGCCGTCCGGCAGGGGCAGCAGACGACATTCCCCACAGCTCCCGCACAAGCGGGAAGGGGTCGTGGTTGTATTTACATCGTTTGATTTTTTCTGTGCTCGTTGTGCACGGAACAATGCCCACAACATGTGCTACGTTCCGCTGTATCTCGGAGTGCCGAGAAGGGAACGATGTCGCTTTCTATCGCTTCCCATCGGCCGCACGCAATCGGCTACGGCGGCTTGGGTTGCTCGGGTCGGCTCGAGTGCTCGAGTGATGAGAACTTTAGGCCTAAGCATTCAGGCGGATATTTGATCGCCGCTATCTGTTCAACTGCTAATGAAAATCCGTAACACAACTTTTCAACCCACTATCATCCGCTTTTCTCGCATATGGAACTTTATTTAAGCTATAACTGCCGTTTGAGCGATCAGTGACCAAGACATGTGCGCAGCCTGGTTCGATGCTTCTGCTCAGGTATCGCCATCTCTCGGCCGCTCGGCGCACCGCGCGCCGCGGCGACCGGTCAGCGTTGCGGCAGATATCTGATCGCCGCTTTAAAATAAGCCGTGACAACAATCCCTAGCACAATTTTTCATCACACAAACACCTACTTTCTCGCATGTGGAACTTCTTTTTAGCGATCAGATTGATTCAGAAGAGCAGCGACAAGCGCGGTTGCTCCCGTGGTCTGCGCCGGTTCGAGCCGCTGAGTGTGCCGAGCTGGCAGGCGCGGCCTGTTTCCGAAGGCAGAAAACGCTTCGCGATTGCTTGCTTTATCTATTTCTTGCGAACAAAGCCGCAGAATCTACAAATTGCAGCTCAGCGATCGTCGTAGTTGACCATGGAGCAAAAACAGTGGGCGGAGCGACGCCGACGGCGCATCTCATGCGCGCATCGGGCCATGTGTCTCAAATTCAGTCGTGGCGACAGTCGTAACGATCAGTCGCATGCGAATCGCGTGTACCAATCCTACATGTGTCCAGTGCTTAAAGGCCGTGTGCGAACTGCAAGCCTTTGTTGAGCTGACGACCGCAGTTCATGCCAGACGACCCCAAGTGCTCGCTCTGCTGCTCGGACGGCACACGGATCTGTCCGAGATTTCTCTGCCAGCCCTCATTCAGTGATAAGAAGACGCCTGGTATTATGTGATGACCAGGGGCTGTCATCTTAAGGTGTTATAACACCAACACAGAAGAAAAAATTACGCCCACCTCCCCTTGCGGGAACCCTGGTGTGATGCGACGCTGAGGGGGTTCAAGCGTAAGCGGTGAGCAACCGTCGACCGAAAGGCCGCCGGAGAGCGGCACACCGGTTATATTATAGGTACTATATATGCGCAGCGCGCCCAAAGGAGGGGAAACCGCGGAGAGAGAGAGTACTGCACATGCGCAGCACCGCGCGCAGCGCCGCCCACCGGCGGAGTGAGAGCGCGCTAGGCCACACACGCTCTCACCTGGGCACGCGCCGGCGCCAGTGCGTCTGCCGCGGCTATGACGCGGCAATATCCAACACAATACACTTTAATCCAATCCAATCCAAATACAATCCAAGCCAAGCGAATCCAATCCAATGCCCCTCACGAGAGAGTGTTCGCTATCGGAGAGGAGAGCGGGAGAGTGGCTGCGGACAACGGACGCACGCAGGAAGGACAGGGCCACCGACAAGAGCTGCTTTGAGCGTCGCATCTAAAACTTCGGATGCTCCTCGCCGTAATGTGGGATTACCGTGCATGCAACGAGAACACAGCCGGAGGAAACGCCGGCGAACCCTGCCGCTTCAATTTCCGCTAGGCACACTAGGTGGCAGCACACCGCATTGAAACAGGCGGATTCGCCCGGGGCTACACCAGCGCGTGGTACCGCCGTCGCCACCACATGTTTAAAACTAAACGCATATGTAGAAATATCCGCACATTTCTTTTTTTTTATGTAACAAAAGAGATTAGAAGACTAAAAACTATTCACGCGCTCGGGAACGTTCTGGAGTTATCAAAACTTTTTTACTTGAAAATAATATTTTTATTAAAACAAAAAAAAAATAGCGCTAAACGAGCACTTGCCTTACATTGTCATTGCTATTGTATCTACCCCTGAAAAAAATGATATATTATAAATTCTTGACCAATTCCACTCACGCGTCCTAATATTTGTCATATTTCGGCTGGCCCAGCGCCGCCTCCATCCTTTAAACCTTTCCAAAGGTTTGACGACCTAGCTAGAGTTGTTGTACACGCGGGTGTAAACATTTGTGTGACTTTTGCCTCACTAGCTAAGGGAACCGAAATCAGCCTTTCTCGTGGTAGCACATACATCCGCACATATTTCGGCTGTT
>CM023453.1:145243472-145391175 GCA_013339765.2 Haemaphysalis longicornis
TACAATTGAGAGAGAGAAACAATTAACTTTTATTGAACCCATTTGAGGTGACGCTCGCAAGCGTCAGACGGGGTGGAACGCTATTAACGAGTCCCATACCTTCACTGCAACCGAGTGTAGTGTTAAAGTAAAGTTAAATCTTTCAAGCCACACTTGTGAGTACCTTAGATGTCACTAACACTGCAGTGGTTCAAGAGCTGCTTGTGGAAGCTCCCTGATACCGTGCAAAGGATTTGGCGAAAAGGTGCTTAATAAGCCCAAACGCCAAGAAAAGACAGTGCATGGTGTGAAGACCTGTGATGAGAAAAGACCTGTGGTGCCAATTAAAATTGAAAGCGCTGTATTGACAGACTGAATTAGTTTATTTTCTTACTCAGGAGGAAATGCTGCTTGTGCAAGTATACCACGTACTTTTTCACTCTTCGTAAGTCTTTGTGTAAATGTGAAAAAATGATCACCGTAGTTGAAGATGTAGAAATTTAATTTTTGTCTCGAGATTGAGCACTGCAGTACTCAAATGCAAACTTTTCCATTGCATTTACAGTTGAGCATTGATATTTGTGCATTAAAAAAAAGGTGCTTTTGGGTTATTCTCATCGTATTGTTATTTGTCCTAATCCATTTTTTATTTACTTTCAGTAAAATTTTGCAGCCTGAATATGTACAGGACAGAGATTCTGCAAGTCAAAGCTGAACAATTTGTTCCTTCTGCTAGTTGAAGTGAAAGGCTGTAGTCGCAGATGCAGACCCCCTGAATTTCGGTTTCCGTGTAGTCGGTAGTTGACATTCGGCATTAAAAATAGCAGCTTTCGTGCTTTATGTGTTTATGCGAACGAGTATGGTCTCTTCATTGTATTTTGTCTAAAATAACATCAAGTGCAGAATGGTAAGCGTGGAGCGTGACATTCGGTATTGCATAGGTTATGCGTATCGGAAAAAACGCGTCGAAGTGTTCAGTGAGAGCTGCGAGGTATGTGTCACTCCAAACTACACGCGTGCTTAGTAAAATTACACTTGCGCGTGCGGCGAACTTCTGCTGGTTTGCGCTTCCGCCGCGCGCCGAGTCGTAGAGCGGGCAGCCAGGCGGGCATCAAACTACGGAAAGCAGCGCAACCGCGCGCCAGGCATGAACCGGCGCATCGCTTTTGATCGGCCCTTGGCGCCACCTCCCCCTTCTAGCCACCATAACACAGCTGCTCGTGCAGCTGCATCCACCGCACAACACAGGACAAAACCTCTTGAGCTGTGCACACAAGCTTGATGTTCCCACACAATCGGCTACATTGCATTTACACCCGCTATGAATCTAGAGAGGAATGCCTGCATGTTAGGGTGGGTGGTGGCCAACCAGAGTCCAGCCAATACACGATGCTTGAGTCTGGCAGTAGGTGGCAGTTCATTTAAAGTGAACTGAAGTGGCCACACGGACGTCTTGGACGATTTCAATACTGGACTTTCGTCTGTGTTCAAGGTGAACGTCAAATCAGCCGGTGTTAATCCTTCCATCTGCTGCAGATAACTGAATGCTGCCTCATTTGTAATGTCGGTGATTACATTGTCGCACTCCTCATTCCGTGCCGCAACACCACCTGCAAGGACCTCTTTGTGCCTTCAATAAGCGTGTGTAGCTGTTTCCTGGTGTGTCAAGAGGGATGAGAAGTGCGACTTTGCGTGGAGGCCGATGCTGGCACTTCAGTATCGTAGACTTCGCATACACAGTCACCATTCTGTTCTTCTTCCTAGACAGATTCACATTGTATGCACCGGTACCAGTACTGCACTAGGTCGTTCTTTTGTGTTACCCACACCTTTCTAAACGTGTACTGAATGCGGGGCAATACTTCCATACCGGCAATGTTATTAACCAGCTTAGCGAGGTCACCTAGGCCTGTCCAGGTTAGGCCGTGCGCCACACACTGAACGACATTGCCACGGCAGTTGAGCCAGCTTTGGAGGTCCCCAGGTTGGGTAACTTTTCCGTCGGCAGTTTCGAAAAAGGTGATGAACCTATTTCGTCCTCACTCATCTCAGGAGTCAAGTCAGTTGCACTTTCCTCACACGCGCTGGGCCCGTCGGCCATGTTCCTACCATCAGCAAGAATAGCGCTGTCCTGTACCAGGTCACCGAATTCATGGGAGAGAAATCTGTCGTCCTCGGCAGGGAACTTCTCTACCGACCCATCTGAATCACCGCTACGAGAAGTAGAGGCCCGTCATTGGGCAAATTTTGAGGCGCCGATTGTAGCCGCTGCTTCTTCAGCCTGTCGTAGTATGTAGACTTGGGCACAAGGAAGTCCTCACTCTCGTGGAAGTACTCGAGCTTCCACGCCTTTTGTTTCAGCAGTAGCCATTACAACCGCACACAAGACGTCCAGTTAGTCTGAGTCTTTCATCGTGGATGGAGGTCGCGGAAGGGCGCAAAATCGAATTCCGATCACTTAAGCACAACAGCAGCGGGCTTGATTGGCTCCGCCACTTCGTCCGTCACTGTCACTCGTGCCTCAGCTAAAGAGATCACTCATCTGTCTAAACTGACTCATGTGAGCTGCTCCAATCCATGGTTTTTTTAGTTTATCTTACCGATAAAGTTATGCTTCTATCTGCCTTCATCCACGCATGGAGAAAAAAAGATCCCCTGCAATTGTTTCCTTCATTTTTTGAATTTGCGCAATCAGTGTTGACCTCTTGGATAAGCAAATAGGCTCCCAACCTCTTCCCTTTCCCTCGACCTAATACCGGGCCAGTCTTTTAGGAGGCATTGAACCAGCACACAGTAAGGTTGTTCTCTCTCTTTCTGTTTGAGAAATATTTTACAAGGCTATAAAACTAGGCCAGGGAGAGCACAGTAATTAGCGTAATGTTCTTTTTTTTAGTCATAAGGGTAAGCAGACCTGAAAGTTAAGGAAGGCAACAGGGAAGATATAATTCAGGTGTCTAGCAATTGCCAAGTCAATCCTGACGTCTGCATGTTTCCAGAACCATTTTAACGAAATTCCCTGATATATCAACAGGCGCCATTGTGTGGAAAAGGTTTGTGAAGCATATAAAACGCATATACAAAACACATTTAAAGAAGAAAAACACATTACTCAGTTTCAGTTGCTTGCCTTCGTTACGGCTTCAGAGAGTTTATTTCATCTTGCGGGATAGAAGGTTCAGTTGCGCTTCAGCGAGCAAACTTTTGCTTTGTTTTATTGTCCTGGCTCGACATGCAACGTGAACCGCCTGGTGCGTTTTTTCACGTGATTCGTGCTTGTCGGCGTTACGCGTACGATTTTTTCACGCCTGTGTCGACGATGCGTACGCGCGCGGCAGCTTCTGCCTCGCTCAGAAAGAAAATGACGCGCGTCGAGCGCGGCAGTTGGAGGAGCCTGCCGACTTGCGCCAATGGAGAGCCGCACGCCTACGGCGGCAGTTGAGCTCTCGAGAAGCCATGGATGGAAGTATCTTCTCCAGAGGAAGCCAGAGGCCGCAAGAGATTTTAAAGTTAACCCCCCCCCCCCCGGCATGTATTGCATGGACGCGTAACACTACGGCGCGGATGATGTTTAATAATAACGTTTTCGCCCACATTATAATCTCCTTTACCACACAAGCAACTTCGTGCGTGCCTTGTGTGGAATTTTAGCGAAACCGTTAGGAGCGTTTTTAATGCGATTGCGCGCGCAGGCGTTGCGCGTGCGTTTTTGACGCCCGCGCGACGATTCGCGCCCGCGGCCAGCATCTGCTTGGCTAGAATTTGCAGCGCGTTGCGGCAGCCAAGTGGCAGGAGCTGGCGGCTTGCGCCAAGGGAGATGCGCGCCTCATGGCTACATTCAACACCCTCGAGACTAGAGAGGCTGCCTCATGCCGGGGATGGTAGGCTTACCATCCCCGGCAGATATTGCTGGGGCGCATTCAGTAGCGGCGGGATGATGTTTTATGGTACGTTTTACCAACATTATAACGCTCGTCTTGTTCAAGGTAAGCAAACTTCGTGCCTTGTCTGCTGCAGATTTTAGAGAGCGATCAGAATGCGGTGCTGGAGTCCGACTCCACTTCGTGCCGACAAGCCACCGCATGTTTCCGCCTTCGACGCGTGCGCGCAGCGTGCGGGTGAAGAAGTGCGACTTTGCGTCAGGGCGATGTGGCGTGCAGCGGCGTAGACTTCGCATAGCAGAAAACGCTCCCTGCCTTCACGCTTTAGAGCGCGCTTAGAATGCACGGTCGCTCGTGCTCCCATCACCACTTCGCGGTCGAAGCGCCGCCATGTTTCCGCTGCAGGCCGCGCTGTGCGCAGCGTGCGGGCAGTTCCGCGGCAGCGTCAGAGCGCCTGTGAATTGCGCGGCGCGTTTTCGCGAGCAGAAAAACGCCCCACGCGGTTCACGCTAAAACCACTCAGTTTTTTTGGAGAGGGAACTCGGCGTCTGATGTCATACAGAATGAAGTCTTCAAGATAGCCTTCCAACATAGCGTGCCTTTTGAAATTCACCGGAACAAAAAACGCGCGTGTGGGCGAATTTGGGCACCACTACATCGCCCCTCTGCGCAAGTGCAACCCAGCAACTAAGCCAGTGTGAGCTGCGGACGCACGGCGAGTTTGCGCCGATTCGTCCGGGGTATTTCATCGGTCGCGTCAGGATTTCGTGCTGTGGCTCCTTTCCTGAACAAGCAAGTGCGTTTGTGCCTTGAGTAGCATTTTAATTAAAGAGCGGTTAGAAGCGGTCGTTGGAGATACTGCACTACTCACGCGGCCGGTGCAGGGTGCAGCCGCCCTGTTGCCGGCGCCTCCGCTCAGCACGCACCGTGCAGGTGGTTTTCGCGCTACCGTCAGTTGCGCCTCTATCGTGCGCGGCACGTTTTTGCTTGCAGAAAAAAAAGAAAAGATTTTCCTGCGGTTTTTGCTTCGTGCGCGCGAAGTGTTGACCTCTTGGATAAGCAAATAGGCTCCCAACCTCTTCCCTTTCCCCGACCTAAAACTTTGGGCAGTCCCCCGAAGGGTTGTCCCTCTCTTTCTTTTTGAGAAAATTTTACAAGGCTATAAAACTAGGCCAGGGAGAGCACAGTAATTAGCGTAATGTTCTTTTTTTAGTCATAAGGGTAAGCAGACCTGAAAGTTAAGGAAGGCAACAGGGAAGATCGTACGTCATTTATTTATTCTTGAAACAGGTATAGCATTTTTTTCAATGTTTGAAAGATAGAAGGAAGGTGAAAGTGAAATGCCCGCCGGTAATTGCATCGGACGCCTATTCTGGAGATCGCGAGTTGAATCTACCAGGTGTGGGTTTTTCCACTTGCCCTGCTAGGCCTGCCGCCCACTCCTCGACAACATCCCGGGAGTCCGTCTTGGCCTACAGGACGACGACATAACCATCTAGCCGTCCACAGGGTGGATAAGAGAGTTAGCAAGCCGCCTACACGAGACAGCGGATGTGGTGGCTGCCTATGCTGAGTCATGTGGTCTCAGCTGCGCCCCCTAATAGACTGAGCTACTCCTGGTTTCACCCCGCAAAACACACCCTCCAGGTTCGCCCACTATCACTCTATGCCTAGAGGGCCATATCATTGCGCCATCTCCAAGCGTGAAGATCCTGGGCATGATATTCCAGGCGGACCGCTTCAACAACCTTCTGATCAACAAGCTTAAAACCACAACAGACTAGTCACGACCAAAACCAGGGGCATGGGGAAAGCGGACACGATTCGCCTTGTCCAGGCCTTCGTCGTGTCTAGGATTACGTACGCTATGCTTCACGCCCTTTGCATCAAACTGCGTCCAAGTGCCCTGTCTGCTACATCCTGCTACATTTGCTCAAAATTTGGCGAGTCTGCGCCCAACGGAGTACGCCGACGTTTTCAGAAACGAAACTAACTACTTGTGGTTCCCTATTGAAAGCGACATCGCGGCTCGTTTGCGTACGGGATGCAATCTGCGCCAAGCCAAGGCAAATTGATCCCCGTTGCTAAGGTTGCTGTGACGGCAAAGAGGCGTTCTGCAGTGTGAACGGCAACTGGTGTTGTTGGGGACGACTGGGTGCGGAGCCCGTCGACACTCGATGACGTTTTCAAAGCTGAAAGGTTCGTACCTTTTCCTTGTATTTTGCGTTTCTTGAACGTGGGTCACTGAAGGTCGATGGCGATCTCATTTCATGACCGCGTTTAGGCATAGCAGCGTGAATGAAAACAAATGACGGAGCGGTTCTTTTTTGCCCTGACTTTGAACCCGTTACACCAGCACTGTAACGGCCGTTACAAAAACGGTAGTCGGCCTTAACGGCAGTTACGCGGGGTTACATGACTGCCTCAGCGCCGTTTGAAAGCTAACGGCGGTCGCGCCAACGGAGGTCGCCGGTCTCCGTTCTGTCGGCAGATGGGCAAGATGGCTGCGCCTAGCAACAACGTGTCCCCGCTGATAGGCGAGCGCGCTGCCGCAAAAACGCTTCGTGTGGACACCGTCGCTGACGCATTTGCAAATGAACTTGTGGTTGGACAGCGGTGCTCCGGTTAGCACTAGCGATTTATAGTGAATTGGGACGCTTCACCGCGTCAAAAATAGAACAAGCGCAGCATTTGCAACGCCGTGAATCGGATGGTTGCAGGGGTTGCGAAGAGTGAAATAAATACGCTGTGCAACATGCAGCGCAGAAATTTTTTTTTCGTGTTCGCGAGGTAACATGCCAAGCGTAACGTGATAAATTATCCAAACGGAACCGAACTTGGAATGTGCCGTTTGAGCACAGCCACGACCTGCAGTTCCCACGACCGATTCAACTGCCGCTTGCTTTAACGGCCGTTGCGAGTGCCCGTGTAACCTAGGGATCGAAGCGATGGCACATCTACCGTTTATTTTTACCCAACGTAACCGTCGTCGTAGTAACGAGCGATTTTTAGTTTGTGTATAGCAAATCCGCCATTATGTAAAAATGACAGCCTGTTTTTTTTTCCTTTTTCCTTTTCTTTTTATTGTGCAGGCCGCTGCACGAAGTTCAATGCAGAGATTCTTCTGGAGACTGACGAAAATGGGGACCAAATATCCACATGGTGTCGTCAAGCGGATGAAGGAAGTGGTTTTTGTGTTGTTTGTAATCAAAGCATCAACTGTCGGCAACATGGCGTAGCGGCAATAAGGCGACATGCAACCTCTAAGTGGCACACGGAATCAACGAGCCGCCACCGAGATGCTTCAGGCGTGCTGCAGCGACCGAAGACGGTTCAGCCAACTCTGGAATTCACGACTCCAGGGAATGGTTTGCTTGGTGACCGTGTCACAAGTGCAGAGACTCTTTGTGCTTGGAATAACCCTAAAGGGCATTCACTACTCTTTTGCCGACACAGCAAGTGACCTGTTCACGAAAATGTTTTCAGACTCTTAAACGGCCAAGCAGTTTTCGTGTAAAAGATTTAAGACTTCCTACATAGTCAGCGATGGCCTTGGGCCTTATTTCAAGAAACTGGTACTTGATGAGCTCAACAGGCCAGATGTGTTTTTTTCAGTTGCTCTGGATGAAACACCTATTCAGGAACAAAGATGCCAACAACTGGACGTTGTAGTTAGGTACTTCTCGAACAAAATGCAACGAGTTGTTGTAGAACACCTGCAGTCATTCCGGCTGGGTTCGGCAACTGCAGACATTTTGGCAGGCGATGTACAAAAAGCGATGATGGACTTGCCACAACAGAATATCATTTGCTTTTCTACAGATGGTCCCAATGTAATGAAGAGTTTGAAGAGAAAGATGCGAGAGGCGTACCCAGACATCCTAGATATAGGAGTGCTGCCTTCATAAAGTACACAATTTCTTTGCCCGGGGCATGAGTGCCTTTGGTTCAGATGTTGAGACTGCTGTGGTAGATGTTTATTACTTTTTAAAGAATTCATCTGCACAGCATGAATTGTTGAAAGCTGAGCAGGTAGCTTTTGGTCTGGCCGAAAACGTATTTGTGCGCCACGTAAACTAGAGGTGGCTTACCTTGGGGCCGGCTGTGGAGCGCTTGATTGAACAGTTTCAAGCTGTGAAGTCCATCATATTGTCAGATTCAACCAGCTGCCGCGCAGGCCAGCTGCGCGAACGTTTAAGGAGGGCATTCACTGACAAGACCCTGCACGCCAAGCTGCTGTTCATTAGGAATGTTTCAGAATATTTCTGTCATTTTTTACCCTCTTCCAAGGAAGTGAACCGCTGGTGCACCGTCTGTATGAAGAGATGGTGGTTCTTGTGCAGAAGCTTCTTGGCCGCTTTGTAAGATCTTAAGCTTATCGTTCTTTGAATGGGAAAGATTTTTCGTGCTTAGAAATAAATTCATCCACGGTCTAGAAGGCCGCTCCAGAAGTAGGAGCAGACAATGAGGCAGCTATGTCTGACTGGGAGCCAGCTGAAGAAGGCTTTTCGGTTGGGTGCCAGAAATTTTTACCTAAAGGAACTGACTACCTGCTGTCGAGACTTCCATTTGAAAACGTGACACTGCAGAGCCTGCGATGCCTTTCTCCGAGTGCCAGGGAAAAAGAATCATCAGGGACTCAACTAAGGCGCCTCACTATGAAGTTGCCTCAAGTCATCCAGCCTGATCAAATTTCCATGTTGATGGATGAGTACACAGTGTTCCGACTGGATACAACACTTGAAAGTGCTGAAAACGTTGACAAGTACTGGCAAGTTGCCTTTGACAAAAAGAGGTGTGATGGTACGCCCAAGTACCCACTTCTTAGTAAGGTGGTGAAAGGTCTTCTCAGCATCCCGCATGGTAATGCTGATGTCGAGAGGGGCTTTAGTGAAAATCGCCGATTTCTACAGGATAGGGCTCGGCTGTCACTAGAAAGCATCAATGGCATTCGGCACATTGTGAGCTATGGCAAGCGCTTTGACTCTGACCCAAGTAGTTTCACCGTTACACCTGAGGTTCTCAGGGTGGTAAGAAATTCAAAGAGAAAGTACACTGAACGCCTTGACTTGGAGAAAAAAGTCAGCTAAGCGGCCACGTAAGGAGCCTGAAGCAGGCCCAAGCAGTGAAGACCAAGATCTCCAAAAGGAAGTGGAGACAGCAAAAAAGATGCTCACAAACACTGAACTTCTCATTTCCCATGGCCTCAAATAAAAAAACTTCGCCGAAGTTGAAAGCGGAAATTCTCTTTTAACTTCAGGGAAAGCGCGTCTTGAGGAGGCCATTCAAAAGATGGCAGAACGTCAAAAAACGACTGCACGCAAGTGATGTTTCTGTGGGCGTTTACACTTTTGAAGTGTTTTAAATCCGATCTCTGTAATCTTTTTTTTGTACTTGTGACAGTTTTTTCTTTTTTTCTTTTTTACACCTAAGTATATTGGAGCACCCAAGCAGATGTTCTATGGCAGTCATTTTGTATTTATGTTTCTTTGATCATGTGTATTTTAACTTAGTAGGCATGTGCTTGAATGGTGCCCGTGGTTGGTATATCAGTGTACTGACTGTGGTACATCCATGCTTATGTCGTTCATTAGCTGTGCTGCTATGCAGGAATCGACTTTGTCAAGTTTATTTGTCTTTGAGGGACTCGTGTATTATTTTGTCATTGTATAAAGTTTCTGCTGTGATATTTAATTCCTTTTTCTGTGATTTTTGATGTACAAGTGGATAGAAAAACATGTTATATTCACATTGTATTAAGCCTTTTTCTTATAAGTGCCATGTTTGTGTATCATATGGTAAATGAGCTGTTTCTGTGATGCTTCATGTACAAGTATGTACAAGCTCATCTTTAACAATATTGTATTCTCTAGTCGTTTTATAATAAAGTGATATGTCCCGATTTGTTTTGTCTTCTAAATGCGGCTAGGTTAGCCGTGGGTCATATTCATAATTCTGTGGTCTTTTAATCTTTTAATTATCGCTGAAAGCATGCAGCAAATAGTGGTTTTATCGGTTGCCTATCGTGAATGTGGTACATGTCTTAAAATTGCTTTGTCGAAACCTGCTCCAAAATGCATTTTTGCCTGCTCCAAAGCTGCTCCAAAGTGGCCTAAGCCAGTAGCATCACTGCGCCCTGCTTAAATCCACAGAGCTCAAGAAAATAAACATTCTTATTAGGAAGGCATACAAGCAACCCATGGGTCTCCTGGCAAGCACCTCAACTGAACGGCTACTCCGACTTGGCATCCACAATTCAGCCGTGGGGTTAACAGAGCCGCACCCGTCTAGCCAACGATTTAGGTAAGGAGCAACCGAAAAGGCTCATCCTCCTACGCCTGGCGCTGTGGGCGCCACTCAGCCACCACCTCTCCTCACTGAAAACGTACCCCACTCCACCAGACAACCCTCAATTGTGCCAGCCTTACCATGCAGTATGCACCCTGTGCATCACGAGGATCGCAGGGAAGCCCGAGCTCGGACAATATTTAGGTTGAACGGAGATGCATCATCTACCGCCTACACGGACACAGCCTGTTACCTCCGGAAGAGCAGCCATGGCAGCCACCGTCGTTTAAATAAGCTGCACAGGTGCAGCATCTCATCTCCGAACACGGCCCTCTCAAAGCCGAGGAAGCGGCGATAGCACTTGCGCTCAGCCAAGGCGATGCCAAAGTTATAATCTCAGACGCCCAGTAGTCGTGCTGCAACATTGCCTGCGGTCGCTTGCACGTCACACAACACTTCGACTAATCAATCAGAGAACACCAACGAGACCAGTCAGGATTGTATGGGCACCAGCTCACAGCGGCATCCCCGGCAACGAGATCACCAACCTCATGGCTCGAGATTTGACACGCCGAGCCAGCGCTGATGAAGCCGAAGCCGAGCCCGAGCGCATGCAACCTCTCGTCACATACCAGGAAATTACGCAGCACTATAGGCTTCCTGTAAAACCTACTATTCAACCTGAAAATCGCTAACGAGGGATCAGGAAAGATTATTGCGTGCCCTGTTGGTCAACACCTTCCCACATCCAACCAGACTTCACCTCTTTGCCCGGACACACTTTTCTCCACTTTGGCGCTGCTGTAGAGAGCCTGGGACTCTCACACACATTGCGGGCGGCTGCGACAAGCCTAATCTAGACCCCCATAACATCCACCTTTCCACGAAGCTTTGGGAGAGAGCCTTGGCCTCCTCCGGCTTCAAGGATCAGCTGCGCCTGATCGAAAGGGCTGTCGAAGCGGCCAGAGCTCGAGGCATCCTCGAAGAATGAGGACGCCTCTGTGAAGCATTTCCTTGATTTAAATATAGTTTATTCTTTCTCTGTCTCTCTCTACTTTTCCTATCTTGCAAACATTTTGCGAAATTTATATCTGTTCCAAGAAATGTAAATGACGTTGGACATTTTTTTGCTTTGATTTCCATTTACGTTCATGACTGTACACCCTTATTTCTGTCGTCGTTTCCCAAGCCACTCATTTTGAATTGTGTGTGTGTGTGTATGTGTATGTGTGCGCACGTGTTAGCAAAGGCATTGGACATTGGAAGAATGACTGACTTCATTGAGTGGCTGAGAATTGGTCCGTTCTCAGAAGAGAACTGGTTCATTTAAATGGCTTAGCGGTTCATTAACCTATGTGAAGCATAATATAAATTATTGCTTAATTTAGGTGCCTGAACTTCTCCTTGTTATGGAACCCTTTCATGTATTTGTACCAAAAAGAATTGGATTCACTGTCATTACAAAGGCTTTTATGTGTCTGGTATTTCAGGATAACTCTCAGTGAATACTTGAAGAAAAAAAAATGTAAATTTTTTGTCAACTTTATTAGCTCACAAACACGATCTCTACTATTGAGCTGTGACACTAGAAAAACTGTTTGTGGAAAACCGTAAACGCGATAAAAAAAGCAAGCATTAATACATGAACTCGGCCTCCGCATGCCGCCTTCTCTTCCATCTCTTCCAATTGTAGTTTATAAACAACACTTTGCTCACGTTTATTCGAAGCGAGCCGCCGCCGCCGCCGCGCCGCCGCCGGTGATGGTTGGGGACGCTTATAAAAACGTCGGACTTAAAAAAATTACATGAAATGAAATTGTAGTTTATAAACAACACTTTGCTCAGTTTATTCGACGAGATGGGCCCGCTTTTTGGCACTGATAATAAACGCAAAAGTTGCACACAAGACCCAGCTGGGTCGGCCGACACGCCCCTACTAACTCTACCGGAACGTGCCGACACCATTCATCCAGAGCCACCTGGTTCAGCACGGTTCTCTGATCGAGCGAGCAGCCGTTGAGCGGCAGTTCTTTGGGAGAGTCACTGTGCTAAAGAACCGCTGGGAGCAGGGAGCCAAGGACCGCCTCTGAACTGAGCGGCACAGAAGATCCGGCTCGTTCCTTACTCGGACTATAGCTGAGCGCACAAATGTAACTGTGCTGAATCATAAAGGTCACAGGAGTGTATTTTCTAATTACTTTCAAAATGCAGACGCAGTTCAGTCACTGCTGCCATTGCGGCCTCCCGATCTGTCTTCGCAGCCGCGGTCTCTCAACCACCGTTCTCAAAGAGCGGCTCAGAAGATCCGGCTCTCCTGACTCGGACTGTCTGCTCACACGACAGGTGGCGCTGGAGGGATTTGGAAAGTTAGCCCTGCCTGATACGGCAGTGCAGTTGCTTTCTTGCGCCGATAATAATGGCGCGAAACTTGCACCAAAGAGCCGGCTCATTTGACCCTGCTTTTCGGCTCAGTAGGCCCTTCTTCCTCCATTGTTGGCTCTGCTGTGGCTCCCCCCTTCGGTAAGGATCACTGAGTGAGCGAGAATTGGCTCCCTCTCTCCAAAAGAACTGCCGCTCAGTTTAACTGAGCCGCAGCTCACCTTCTCTTCTAAAAGAGCTGCTCAGAAGATCCGAACCGCTCCTGAGCGACGCATTTCTAGAAGGCGTAGCGGACGTAGCATACACAAACCGGTGGACACCCGTGCTGATCTACATAACCGAGGCATTTTTTGTACCGGAACTGCTGCACTGGTGTAAACAGTGCAGCGAATGCACATTTTCGTGCACCGGTCTGCATGACACTTGACTAATCTGCACCGGTTCTGAGTGCACTTACAAATTTACTCGTCGTGTAGCCGAATAAATTACCTGTATGTTGGGCCCTCTCTCACGCAATACTCTAAGTGTAAATATACGAATAAGTATATTATAATGCTGCCTGACCGTGCTCATATGCATAGAATCACCCCGATCAGCGTTATGAGAGCCTTAGATGAGAGCATCGACCGTGGTCATATATGCAATTGCATGACCACAATCACCGTTATCAGAGCGTTGGATGAAAGCGTTGCACAAGGGGCTTTCAAGTTGTATCTAGAAGTGTGAGCCCAGTACAACTTGCCACACGTGAGGGGTGGGGGGATACGTTCATTTCAGTTAATAATCAGCTGTTTTTCCCCGGTTGGAAATAAAAAATTGGATTCATAGCCAATTGATTCACATTATGAGGATTAACAACGCGTACAAATCTCCAATTTTTAGTGGTCATCGAAATTACCCATGCCCCTGTTTAACAGGAAAATGACAATCTATGGACGATTTCTGGTACCTCTAAATAACATGGAGGAAGAAGCTTCAAGGTTTAGTAGCGAATGTGAACAAACAGCAGAAGGAATGCGAATTTCTGCCGTGTTGGTTCCATTTAGAAAATGTGCATACCAATGATGCACTAAGGCAGCCGGTGCGTATGTATGATTACCGGGTGCGAGCATGAGGTCCAAACACAAGATACGAAGTATTTTGTTACTTTGTTCTTGCATTGAAGTTGTTACGATCCGTAAATTTATTCCCAACACCACGAGCTTCTTATCGCAAAAACACCAGCCCAAAGAGATTACCTCCACAAATCGGCTAAAAAACAGCATAGGCAATTTCTGAGCAGTGCCCTTGAGCACTAGGAACCGTGCCTTTGAGCTGGTAATGTCATAATTTAGGCTGCTTTGCCAAGTTCAATTGCAACAAGCAGGTGTTCTACCCACTGATATGTAGGGTCACTGCGCTTGCTGAATATTTTCATATTTATGAATGGAATGACCAGTGTGCCCTTTTCAACGTTAAGAAGCACCCCTTAGTAACGTTTATTTACATTATTCTGACGGCCGACTTGGCCACTAGGCTTCACAAGAGAAACTCTATGCCTCCATTCAACTTCTCCATACAACGCCATTCGCCTCCTCACCTCAAACTCCTCCATGCCACTCACTGACTCACGCAGGTGCCTCCTTGTTTTCTCCCAACCTTGAGATCTACGCGTGTGTGCAGTACATCGAAGATTTGCAGCGTGCTGTACTTCCTGTGGAGTTAAGGATTGGATCCCAGAAACGTCAAAGGTTTTTTGAACCACAAAGTCGTTTCTGCGTACTGTTGCAGCGAAGCGGGCGACGTTGAGGGATTTTATCCCGCGCACGTGACCGCAGTCTCAAGTGAGCGAATACGGCCCGTGAAATAGTACCGAAGTATGTTGTTCGATAAGTTGATGTGCATGCCGAATGGTAATGAGCAAATTAGTATGCGTTTATTAGCGTTTAATGGACCCTTCTCCATGTCAGCCAACCTTTGCGTTCTCGGTCGTAGCCGCGTCTCTCGTTATATAAATTACTCTTTCTGACTTAAAAAGAGCTGGCGTTTCTTTTATTAGAACAGTTCCTAGATGAACTGCTCTGTTAAAACAAAATTGTTGAAAAAAAACCGCAGTTGTTGCGAACAGCGAAAAGGTATCCTGTTAAATCAAACTCAGCCAAGAGCAAATGTACGCCGAAAGCAAAATCTCGGTACATAGAGCAGATTTTCCAGCTTTCTCCTAATTTGTCGCAATGAGAGCTTTTTTACTATCGACCTTTAGCGACTTCCTCAACCAGTATAAGTTATCTGATGTTGTAACTTAATAGTTAATAATGACTTTAATCTCTCACTCTAGACTCACTGCCGGGTCTCACCCAAGCGCTGAAGAAGTCTCGTTCAGCTAAGACTGCCATGGTAAGGTGTCCTTGAATACCTCACGACTCAAGTAATAAATATTAAGCGCCTCTTGATCTTACAAGACTCAAGTAATAAATATAAAGCTCCTCTTGATCTTACAAATGGAAAGGATTGTTGTATCATTTTAAATCACTTGCTGTGGCTTTGTTTAGTGTATTTCGTTGGAGGCAATTCTGCCGAGTAAAAAATACTCTTTATTTGCATGATTCATGCCTAAGAAACGTTCGCTTTCCAGGTGTAAGTGCATCAAGTTAGTTTTCCGTGCGACTTTGTCATTATAACAAAAAAGCTTCTAGTAATTCATGTTTTTAGCAGCTACGCGATGTTGACTGACTACTAACATTGCATAACAGTAGGTTAGGGGGTGCTGCCAATAAACGGCACTGGAGACATAATGTGCTTGGAAATTTTAGTGTGATCACTGTTATTCAATGCGATCCTGATAGAGTGGAAATGTTTGCATGGCATTGTGTTTTCTACAAGCTAGTGAAGTGGTGGTCAGTGTGTGGTTTCCATTCACCGAATTAAAGACCTAAATAAGTTATGTTTCTTTTTGAAGCCACCTAAGAACCTTTGACAAAAAGGAAAGAATTCGAAGAGGAAGCTGGCTGCGAGGAAAGATCTGAGCACCATCATTGAAGCTTTTAGAGCCTCCGACGGCAGCCCAGAACTTCCGAACGTAAGTTTCACTGCAACTTATGTATATTGCAATATTTATCTATTATACCGGAATTTGACCTACATTTATTGTGGGTAGTGCTGAGCCACGGTTTGGTGGAAGGAAGCCCATTTGGTCGGGACAGGTCATGGTATAATGAAATAGCAAAATAACACCCACCAAAACATTTCACTAATTACATGTTTTGGCTCCTACATGAGATTCATTCCTGTTCACTACAGAAGCATCAGTACATAGGGCCTATTTAAGCACGGCCAAAAATATAACATGCAGAGAATTAGTAAAGAGGAGGCAGATTGCCTTCTTTCATCTTAGCTTTCGTTGGGGAGCCTACATGTATCTTATACTAGCAAAGTATTTTGGTTGCTGTTTCTAGTGTTTTATTGTGGGTATTTAATTATGACTATTATTTGAGCACTGTTTAGGTTAGCAGTGCTCGAATAAGTCATAACAACCCTTTTGAGCCAGCAAACATGCTTGTGAAAAAAAGGTTTTTATTGCAGCAATGTCTCATTAGCATGATCACGACTGATCAATGTGATATAAAAAAAATTCTTCAAAGTGTGTTTAAAATGGGTGAAATTTTGGGTGTTACAAATGTGTTTCTGTCCACGGTGGATGGTGAGAGGGACAGAATCATTTTGCCGACTGCAAACGAAAGTGGCTTCCTTGCAGTGACAATCAATGAAGTTTTGTTAACAAGTTAAGTAAGCTCCTGTCCCCACTTTGCTGTAACTGTGGCAAGTTTATGGAATTCCATAGTTTGGCAGTTGCCGTTTTATAGATTTTGTATTTTGACTTTGCTTTTCACTTTAAAAACAAAATATTTTTTGTTCTTTCTTTATTTTTTACGCAGAACATCTTCTGTATCGAGGTGCAATGTCTAACTCACTTGTTTGGCTGCTATCGCAAATGGCAGAAAATAAAAGGCTGAGACCTGATTGGTACGGCTTGGCTTAGTCCAGCTAGGAGCCTGCATCACGCAGTCTGGGATGTTGATTTGATTGATTGATTGTGGGTTTAACGCGCCGACGCAACGCAGCGATGAGGCGCGCCGTAATGGAGGGCTCCGGAAGAATTTTGACCACCTCGGGATCTTTATCGTGCGCCGAAATCTCGTACAGGCGGGCGTTTTTGTGTTTCGCCTCCATAAGAAAAGCGGCTGCCACGGCCGGAGTCTAGAATGTTGGCAGACATGGTTGTTCTCATTCAATAAAAGGGTAGGCCATAAATCGAATGCATACTGGGTAGAAGTAGAAATTTAAGCATTAATAAAAACAAACTTTGCTTTGAATTTAGTGAGCTGTAATCAATAGTCCCATAAATGTGAGTGTTTATCGCTGTAGCTTTTCCAACCTAAAATGTGGGTGACCAAGAGACGAAAAAAGGTATCATTTGTAATAAAAGCTTGTTGAAGCTACATTATCAGGCATTACATTCTGCACTGAAACAATACACGCCAATGTAAAGCAGGTAAACCCCTGTACTATTTTAGTGGTACTGCGTTCATTACAGTGCTGAGACTAGGTTTCAGTATTGTTTCTAAAGTACATATTTATGACATGATTTTTTGTTTAGTGTGATGATCCAGTCGTGGCGGGGCCATCCATGGCTCAAGGGGACACGATGGAGCCTGAGGAGGGTGTGGAGCTGAAAAGGCTTCAAGAAAAGATTGCCGAACTTGAGACAGCCCTCCATGAGCAGAGTGAGGGCCACAAAAAAGAAATCGGTGCACTGGAGGAGCAGCTGTGGGAGCAGCAACGCCGGGGTGACAGGCTTTGTGATGCCCTCTTGGCAAAGATTGGTAGGTGGCAGCCATTCTCAAATGATTGTCATGCTTATAAGTAGACATTTAAAATGTTATTCTTTAAAATACTACAAAAAATTTTATGACTTTTGCAGAAATCGCTCGGGACGCTGTTGGGCCGGAGGTGGTGGCGCAATTTTCGCTGCCCGACAACGAGCCCACAGGTTACCTTGGTACTTCCCTTGATTTTGGAGACATTTTATTCATTGAAGTCTTTCTATCTTGCTTATATCACCTTTGCTTAATTTGCAGTTCGCAGTTCGATGCCAACTGCACAAACACAAGGTAATGAATGACAATGTCTCTGTGCTTGTTAGTCCTATATGCTTGTCAGTCCTATATTGCAAGAGACGAAATTCTTAAAACTGACACCTCAGCTTGTAGATCAGGTTTGATAATCAAGCACAACATGATGCAGGCCAAGATAAAGGACAACATTCTGGACAAGGGCGAACCCAGTACCAGTTTAGTCAAAGAACAATGTACACACAAAACAATACTGAAGTGCTGCTTAGGACTACGGAACATCCAAATAATTTCGGCAGACATCTTTTACATGTAGAACAAAAAAAGGTCTTACATCTCGAATCAGCACGAAAATGTGCCTGTTATGTCAGTCTCAAACCTAATACCATTCTTTGCTTCTTAATGGGTGAATTTTGGGGTTTGGATACCCAAAAGTGAATATGTAGGAGGCTCCTAGTTGCAGAGCTTACAGTCTAAAGCATCCTTGGAACGGTTTTCTTTCATTCGGTAGTTTCTTTTGCAGAAACGGGCACAAAAAGAATTATTAAATCTGTGCAGAAATGAGGGAGTTATTCAGTCTGTACATTTAAAAAACAAGCAAATGAATCGCAGCCCTCTTCTCAAAAATTGGGGAACTGCTGCTTGCTTTTCTACTCGCCCCAGTGGCGTGTTGCAGTACCAGTGAATATTGTGAAACATGAGAACTTCTGAAAGTTTAGGCGCACAATGGCCTGACTTGGGAAGCTCCTATTTATGCTTGACGGCATTATTGGCAGCACCACTCTGACAGGAGAGAACAAGTAAGCACAAGAAGCTGGCATATCATATGCCTGCTCTGAATTGATGTGTTTTGCTAGGCTTATTTCTCTGAACTTCCTACCACCCCTTAAGCTATTTTGGGCTAAATAGGCCTCCATTTAAAGGAAGACCTATTTTGAGCTTATCCACTGAGTGCTGCTTTAATTCAAAGTGCAAAGCTAAGTTCTATGCTGAGCTTTCATATGACATGACAATTCTTGCAAGTTGATAGAAAGGCAATGAACTGTCACACACCCTGGTTAAAAAAACAATCGAAAGCGCACACAGCAAAAAAAAGTTTGGTGGGGTTACAACTACTAACCTTCAAAACAAAACGAGTGGGTTACCACTAATTTGATTCTGGCAACAGACGATGTTTTAAAACTTCAGTGTATCAAGCAAGCCAAAGGGTCAACACATATTTTCAGGTGTGTATTGTTTGTCATATTAGAGAAGTTCTGGAAGTGATAACACTTCTCAAGCACCAATCTTTAAAGACAGGCCCCATGATCCTAGCGCTATAACAGTGTAGCCAGAGCTTGCTGTGTAGAAAGTTTATAAAGCAAAACAAAGTTATTGCAGATTTGCAATCCTCCTTATGCAAACCAAGGTAGCCATGAATGGGAAGCGTCACTAGAATTACAGTTGTCTTGGCTAATAGGTTTCCACCTAAAATAGCTTGGTTGACTTGGTCTCAAGACAGGCGACTGCAGCTGTATAAAAAAGGATTGTTTTTGGGGAATGTAATTGAGTTGCGCTTCCTAAAGCATGTCCCCTAACCTCAAAACAGACTGAACTGGCGTACACTCTGTGATGCTTACCATCTGCACCACTTGTGGCATCAATGCTCGTATCTGTCGAGAATGGACATCCATGTAAAACCAGTAAATGGGCAAGTTCTCGTGTATGCATCTTGGCAAAGTGCGCCGACGCCGAGGGATGCTGAGCCGGTTCATTTCAACACGCGGTGGAAAAGCAGACAAGCTCTTCACAGCGGCAAGCCCCTTATTACTATCTCCATTGGTTGTCTTTCTTGAGTCGATGGTCACGTTTTTATGGTTACTTTAAAGAATACAAATAAAGCATTCCTTGTTTAGGCCTTTTTGGTCAATACAGTGGCATATATAAAATACTGGGAGCTCAGACAATCGTAAAGTCCCTGTTTGTGTTGCCATATCTCGAGGCATCAGGTGTGGCATAGCCAGCGCCATATTTTTTTGTGTTTTACCCAATTATTATTGAATAGCTTTTATTATTTTTGCACTGATGATTGGGTGGGGAAGAGGCGGGTGAGCATAGGAACAAGACTGTTCCTTGCGGGCAGGGACTGTTCATGAAACCTCATTAGCTTGTGGCGACGTGTGCATTGTCCAGACAGGGGTGTTGCATGAACATGTCTTACCATTGCTGCACATGTGGGGGCTTGGACACACTTCTTTTTGTGCACCCCTTGAATATACTCATTGCATTGTTGAATGAAACTAGTTTACGGTCAGCAGTGGGGGTGCTATGTCCCATTTATATGTTGGGCTGTTTGGACCTAGTAAACCGGTATGCATTGAGCAGGAATTATTCATAACAATAGCTAATACATTCATTGCACATCAAGGCATGATAGGTTTCCTCTTTGCCTTACTAAATTTTATTTTGAGCCACGTTTTTCTCAATGTGTACCATCAGTTATTGGAGTGAAATGGTTGCTGTGGCAACCTTCATCACTCTCCTGATGACCTTCCATGTGGCAGAAAAATTTCGCATACCACAGGCTCAGTGTATTCATGGTAGTTACCTACATCGGGAACTGTTACGGGCTTGTGTGCATGCATGTCATAGAGGTGACATGTAGATTGAATCCTTCATATTTCTTGTACCATTGCATATTGAAATGTTCCATGTACAGACCCCGGCCCGTACGACGTCCTTGCCAGCTCCTCCTTTGAAGGCAGGTTCTTCTTCAGCTGTTTTGCGTTTGTGCTGTGTATTCTGTGCCTTGCAGTCTCGTAATGTTTTGCGCCATTTGTGTGACCTTTCATGTATTGGCTTAGATGGTTAAGAGGAGAACTTCTTTTTAGAGGTTACGAGTGCATCGATGTTCTAAAAGCCACTGTAGATTATTGCTGCTCACCAGGTCTAGAAATAATGCTTTGGCGTTATGAAGAGTCCTTTTTTCACGCAAATCGCCAATCGCTACAGTTTGGACGATCATTAGAAAAATGAAGCCGACCACATACTGCAGCGAAACACTATTTAAAAGCAGAAGCCTTCAGTGCTTTCCAATGGAACAAAGTTTTTTTTTCTTGCACATATCTGCTGGGGGGGGGGGATGGCCGCGAATCGGGAGCTTTGAGGGTCTAATATGCCAAGTTCACAAAACTGATCAGTGTAGTGACTTTGTTAAACGTATTAGTGTAGGCATTATAAAAAAGCAATGGAAACAGTTTTTGATATACTACTTGCCCTTATAATTTGTATACTTTGGTACCTGCCTACAGCCCGGTCTTTATCTCCACTGTGCATCTTTGTAAAAAAGTGGTATACTGGGTAGTTTTATAAATCTTCGTGTCAGCTTTCAGGAAATACCCTGCTGATGTTGTCCTTAATCGTGCATACTGTGACTCCTTGTATAAATGGCAGAGCCTTGGAAATAGCTAAAAGGCTTGGGAAGGTTTTGCAAGGTGAAAAATTCTATTCGTTGCACTGACTCATTTTGTAAGCTTCATTTGAACTGAGCAATGCTTTTGGCCTGGGTAAAAGTCTACCGGGGAGTATTGTTATGTGAAAAACGATAACCAGAATTGACGGAACCCGTAAGGCAGATCTCGTTTACAGCTGTTAAAATGGTAATTTTTTCTCCCCTAATTAAACTAAAATGTATAAATATACGAGCTAAAAACTAATGGTTCAGATGACGTGAAGAAACGTAGTGAATAAAAGTACACAGGTCACTGGAAGGAGCATTGGCCACTGAGTTACGTTTATTTCGTGTGAACATAATTATTAGGTGCTTAGCGTTTAGTTTCTTTTCGGTTAAACTAGAGCATGTTTATTGTTGACTTTTAAATTTCAGGGGAGGACGTCATCCTGACAGCTGGCCACAGTGCGGCGTCATGCAATGAGTGTAGTGAGAGAGGTTAGTCCTAGTTTCTGCGTTTTCTGTTTTTTTTTGTTACAGTTTCAAGTTGAAGAACTGTCTTCACTGTATGAGCAGTGTCTTAAAGCTCCCCCAATTACAGAGTATAGTGGTAATGGCATTATGTATGAGAAATGTTACCCAGCATTACTGATACTCTACAGTGCAACACTTTCGCGTGACAATGGGCAAGCCAGTTGTACTGCCTGTTTTTTGTTTGCTTTAACGAGTGTTTTTTTTAACCGAGTCCAAGGAAGCAACAGTTTCTTTGGCGCCTGCCAGTTTCATGCATGATTACAAGAGCGTACTAGGGCAAGTCAAAATTCTGGGAGGAGCTTAATGGAAAAGTTGTATCATACACATTAGTCACCACATCACGTTAACAGCATTGCCCCAGAGTGTGCAGCCCTCTTTATAAGGCATTGAAATGAAAATGTGGAACTGTGTGCTCATTGTTGTGGGTAGCAAGGACAGGTGTTTTTTGTACGCTGAACAAATCATCAGCCTATGCAGAAATAAAATATGCAGGGCCCCAGTTTTCACGGCAACGTATACATTACATGATGTGGAATGTGATGGCTCTTGCAGACGGGAGGAAATTAGCCAATTAACTGCTTGAGGGAGCTAATAAAGAGAGGGTCACATTTTTAGGCACAATGGCGTGAGGGGGTGCAGGCGACCAAGAGAGCAAAGCGAATGCAGGGGATGAGGGGGGTTGTGATTCCGTTTTGAGGAAAACACAAGAAGAAATAGCTGGGGGTAATATTGAGGTCATCAGAAAGTTCATCTGCATGCCACCGAGTCCTTGGGAAGGGGTGTGGGACCCGCCCCGGTGGCTCAGTGTGTAAGGCGTTGCGCTTCTAAGCACGTGGTCGCGGGTTCTATTCCCGGCCGCGGCGGCAAGTTTTCTGATGGAGGCGAAAAGCAAAAACGCCCATGTGTATGATATTTCGGTTCACGTTAACGATATCCAGGTGGTTAAAATTAATCTGGAGCCCTCCACAACACCGCGCCTCATCGCCTGCGTTGCGTCGGCCCGTTAACCCTACAATCAATCAATAAATGGGAGGGGGGATTGAAGCGGTACCAAGAAGAGTGAAAGGAACAAAGGAGAAAGGATAGAGGAGTGCAGTTAGGTCTCACATAGGCAGAGGCCTTCGAAGGCAGGGGGCAAAGCATCATGGGGGCACTACCGAAGCCCATGAATAACTTTTGGAGGCCACTGTTGGCTACCCTCTTTTACCTTCCCTTCAGGTTCACCACTGTTGAAGCATGTCATGGTTACACCAGTACATGTGGCCAGGCCAGCCATGTGTTATGTGGAATAGCTTTTTGTGCTCGCACATTCTCTTTACCAAGAAAATCTGATTGACTTAGTTGTACCAATGTGGTGCGCCAGCAGTGGCTGTACTGGGAGGCAGTGTTCTTAGGTATCGCTATTGTAGGTGATGTGGTGATATAGTTAGATATAGAATGTATAACCTGTGTGGAAATTTTTTTGCCAATCCTAAGCCTTCTCAACCACGAATAATTCCAAAAGTAAGCTTTATCTTTTAATTTGACACAAATATTTTGTGACAGTAAAAAAGAAAGGTGTTTTCTCTAGCTTTGTGGCATAAAATGTTTCAGCCTCGCTTGGGACATAAGCTTGTATAGTAGAATAAATTGTGCCGAGCACACTTTCGGCTTGGCCTAAAAATTTTTACAGACTGTACTTACTTTTGAAAAAGCATGCTCTGATAATCCGCTAATTTTCAGATCAAGCTGCCGTTCCCTCCAAGGCTGACGCATGAAGGAGTCATCTGCATGATGGTGGTGAGCAAATTATTTTCTGCATTTTTGTGTACTTTTGATGGTTTTCTTTGAAAAAAAATCAGTCAGCTTTGCTGCAAAAGCTTCTACATTCAAAAATTGTTCTTGCACAGAAAAGCAAGATGTGATGTTGATACAATACATTTTGCTTGGCCTCAAATATGCTTTTACAACACGGATAAAGGTAGAACAAGGCAGTAACAATAGTTTTATGCTGGGCTTTGTAACCAGTGTGGGAGCAAAACTGCCTGATACATTCTTGCATTTTTTTGTCATGTAATTCTTTGATGTACTCAACTTTTACGTTCTATACATGCCTGATTCCGGTTTTCTTTTGGATGATAACTGCTTCAGGTCACTTCTCTACCGCCAGCAGGCTATTTAGGAGTGGTAAGTTAAGGAGACTTGGTGTAAGTAAGTGGCTGCAGGAAAAAAATGTCAGGTATAACTTGTCTATCTAGAAAAGCATTGTCTGCTGGCAGCGCACTGCCTTTTCTTTAATGTGGGGTGAGTGCTAGAGCTGCGATATCACTACAACACTAATGCATTATGTGTAGTGCACCAGGCATACACATTCGAGTGGCTGAAACATTCTACTTTGAGGATGCAAATGTGCAGTGTTGTCCACTGCTAAAGGGAATTGAGTGTCTGGCCACTGCGCTCTAAGAAGCACCGACGCTGAGAAATGGCGAGTTTCGGAAGCAGCAAGCGTATGCGCACTGATCCCACAAGACAGGAGCACTTGCGCATCGTCTGCTGCGTATGTGTTATCTAAACTGGTTTGAAATTGAGTGCATAGTAATGGTTTCGCCTAGATCTCTGTTCTATGGCACATATGAGGTGGAGAAAATTGTAAGGCACACAGAATCAAAAAAAATTGGGGCACAATTCGGGCAGCACAGGCTGGAAAGGAGAACAGGAGCCGCCAAATGAGAGCTTGTAGAAAGGGCGACAGTGGAATGGTCTGTAGATACCTTGTATATGTCACTGCGTGGGTATTGCACCCTAATCACCATAAGGAAAGGCCGAGAAAGTATGCAATGGCATAAGAGGCTAAAACAGCTTGAAATTCTGCTTATTGTAATTGCCATCGCGAGGAAGTGGCGGCTACAGAAGCTGCATGAGAGCAACATGAAAGCTTAACAGTAGATTAGGAGAACGTCCAACTAGACTGATTTTCAAATCTTGGGAAGTTCCCCGGTAATTTGTCTTGCTTTAATTTCCAGTACAATTCATAAAATGAAGAGACAATTCACACAATGCATAGTGTAAAAGAAATGCGAATCTAGAATTTGCCTACGGCCAATGAAGTTCTGTTGATGTCAACAGCAGTGCACGTTCTGACCTACATTATACATTAGCTAGATAGTGCAGTGCTTTTCTCTAGCTGTGCACTCCAAGTTCGTGATTTTTTGTCATTACGTATGTGTCATTAGTGTCCTTTTTTCTTCAGATTCCAGTGCTGAAGCAGCGGGACTGCCTGCCACCACCAGGACAGCCTTAGTTGACAGGCAGCAGGAGAGCCTGCCACCACTATTTGCGGCTAAAGATGGCGAGGTGTGTAAATGCTGAGGAACGTGGTCCATCAGTTGAAAGCATGATTTCAGCCTCTCACAATGAAGTCCAGGTCTTGGACAGCATGAGCCTCAGTACGCATGTGCTCTTTGTCGAATGCAGGTTCACCTTGTGTCCGGGCACAGGGTGAAAGGGGTCAAATTTGCCTATATTATGGCAAGCCAGGCGCCGGCACGCGTGGCCCGTGAATTGGCCTGCAATTTTTGGACCACCAAGGAGCTGCAGGCTCGCAGGTTGACTGGGCAGTCGCACAGGCAGGAGCCAGGCTGAGTGGCCTCACTGTCAGCGACACCATCAAAAGTGGAGGCCATAATGTGTAAGGGAGCATTTTGGAGGAGGGAAGGTTGATTTCCGTACGTACTGCAGAAAATATAAAGTGCAGGTCACTGACCAAGTAAAAAAAATAAAATTGATGTTTGGGAGCCGTGTGGCTCCTTTTACGCAAGGAACTTGAAAGCACCGATGTGTGTAGCCTTCAGTGATCTTGTCAGAGTTTTTGCATCTCTGGGGAACTTGCAGCCACCAGTCCTGTTGATTTTGTGTGGTGCAGTCTGTGTGCTTTCAATCAATTTGGTTTGTTTGTGTTTCGCTTATCGAAGCCTAATGGTACGAACTGTGCAAAATAAAAAATGCAGGTCACTGACCAAGTAAAAAAAAATAAAAATTGATGTTTGGGAGCAGTGCGGCTCCTTTTACGGAATGACTTAAAAGCACTGATTTGTGTGGCCTTCAGTTATCTTGTCAGAGTTTTGGCATCTCCGGGGAACTTTCACTCACCAGTCCTATGATTTTGTGTGTGTAGTATAGATAACAAAAAACTCCATATGACGGCATGCTTATACGTTGTGCCCTGCGGACAGAATCTGGTCAACATCCCAGTTTATCTTTGCGCCTTTTTTTTATTGCTTGCTCAGTGCTGGTTGCATTGGTAACCGCTTTCGCTTTTTGGAATGGCAGCGCAGGAAGAGTAAATTCCTGTTTTTACGAAGCTTTCTGAGAGCGAAGGAAATTTTATATTCCAAGCACTTTGTGTAAGGTTTTCTGTATGTGCCTCGGATGCGCCTGTCTCGGAAGTGTCCTACCCTATCACCAGAGTCCTTCAATGCTTCTGTGGTCATGAAACTCCCGGCAAGTTTTGTACGGGACCAAGGCTACCGCGAGGGGCACCTTCGCAGATCGGAGGGCATCGGGCGCGGCCGCCGCTGCAAGTCCGGCAGGCAGGAACGCAGTTGCAGCATGTCTGTTCACGCCAAATGTTTTCGTCACTCACAAAATGATAAGTCCATTTCAGCGGCCTACGACACGTGAAGCGAAAGCGCACTGCTGGTAAGGCGCCGAGCGTCCTTTCCCTGCCAAACCCGCTCTGAGCATATCCCCTGCTGCCCTCCGATCAACACCAGCGCCGTGGCGCGGCCTCCCTGGGCAGCGCACGAAGCTCTCCCATAGGCGCGATGGCGGAGTTTCATGAGCCAGAATAAGCATTGAAGGACTCTGCTATCACTGTATCTGTCAGTTTAGTGCAACACCCACTGCGGTGGCTCAGTGGCTAAGGCGGTGTGCTGCTCAGCCCAAGGATGTGGGTGCGATTCGCGACCTTAGCAGCCGCTGTTTTGATAGAGGTGAAAAGCAATAATGCCTCTGTGCTTGAAAATTTCGCGCACGTTACGGATCCCCAGGTGGTCAAAATGACACCACCTTCCCGCGTGGGAACCCTGAGTTGATGTGAAGCATCTCGGAGGTTCCGAAACGTTCATGAGATGGGTATCCAAATTACGGAAAAATTACGGAACTCCGGACGGCGCAGCGTGACTCAACCGAAGCAGCAACTGAGGAAGCGGCGCGTGCACCGGGTTTATTATATAAAACAGATGGAGTGGAGAGGAAGAGATGAGAGAGGACACGCGCATGCGCACTTATCGCGCACTGCGGTGATCAGTAGCGCGCATGCTATCGCAAAGCTGGCGCGGAGAGAGGGAGTGGAGGAGAAGCGCGCGCGCTATCGAACCGCTGGGAGAGAGGGGGAGAGGTGCGGACGGACGAAGGACGAACGACAGAGCTGAGAGCAAGGAATGCTTTGCATCTAAAATATCCGGACTCCTCAAGTATGGCGCGCCTCATCGCTTGTGTAGGATCGATACGTTAAACCTCAGTCTATCAGGTAGTGCAACGTCCAACAAGTGGATCAGCAAACTTGCTATGTAACTGTGGACAGTCCCTAAATTCTGCACGTTTTGTTGTGAGGCTTCGCAAATGCTTCTGAGACTTTTGATCTATGTTCATTTTCAAACGCAGTACTAGTGGTTCAACTACGGAGCATCTGGTGCCGTTTTGCAGGTGCCGTGCAGAAGGTGCTGAATGACAATCCATCTGCGGAGCCTCCCGCCAAGACGATTGCGCGGGGAAGAAAGGCCCTTCGGGACCTCTTTGCTGAGAGGGGAAGGCTTTTCCTCATGAAGACGCCTGTCGTGCCGACCGAAAAAGCTGTTTGAGAGGATACTGTTTCAGATGCCAGTGCCGAATAAATTGGCATAAATCACCTTTTGGAGTGCTAATAAAATTTTGTTTAAACAACTGCAGTAGGTCCTAATGCTTGCATGATGGCTTCTGAAGATGGTCTGTGCTTGGTATAAGGCACAGCCAGTTCTAGCTGCTAGTGTGCGCGCTTTCAGAGGACTGCGCGCGCGAATTTCTTCGGCAGCACGCGCAAATTTCAGCGCCAGCGCAAGCGTAGTTCAGCGCCGAAAGCAGTAAATTTCAGCGCAAGCGTATTTCAGCGCCGAAAGCAGCGAATTTCAGCGCCAGCGCGCGCGTTTTTCAGCGGGCAGCGCCGCTGGAAAGCGCTCACGCTTGTCTGGAAATCGGGTGCGCGCTGCTCGCTGCCTGCAGCGCGCTGCCATTTGGATAGGGAAGTGCTGCAATGCTGGAGAAGGAGCGGACCTGAGGGTCGACCTAGCTTCACCCCACACTGATAGCGGATCCCAGGAGAGGTTTCAGCCGGAACCAAGCAGTGCGAAGCCGTTTTGGAATGCACTGTGAAGCAAAGACCATTAAAGTATGTACCGTCGGCCAAATCTTTAGCTGGCGTTTGCGAGCGGCGACTTTTCATTCGTCAGCACCCTATGACAGAAACCAAGCTGCGAACAGGTCCATATTAAACGCATGCTCAGGCACCACGCTTAGCTGGACCAATCGCCTCCTAGGCTGTTCCTTCTTAAGATCGCCATCGCAGCTTGCGCGCTCTAGTTGAAGATTTGGCCGACTGTATTCACCAGCTGTATTTTATTCACTACCAATCGTCGTCATCCCTTTCCTCGCGTCTTCCGAAGGCACAGCCGCGTAGGGCAGATCATCTTGTAGCACGTCCTCGCCTCGGTAGACCTGCACTATTTTGTCTGCTAGTCCGGTGGCCGTCTGCACGCGTGTATTGTGAAGATACGGCTTGACAGATTCATCGTCTGCGGCACGGCGGGCCCGTGCCGCGCCGGTCGCTACGCTGACCTGGACTTACGCCGGTGACTGGGCCATAAATATTTTCTCTCTCTCTCACGACGACGACGATGACGAAGGCGGAAGCTCCTATGTGGCGTCAGCCCACGCGAAAGCCTGAGCCACGCCGGGCGGTCACCGCGAGGCACGCGCTCACGAGCACTCGGTATTTTTTACAGCGAAGCTGTTAGCCTCTAGTTGGTCGGAAATATTGTGCCGTAAACAAAGAACCCAGGCAAGACCCAGAAGGTCTCACCTCACACTCCGAGCCCACGAGCCAGGCTTAAAACGCATACAGCAGCATTGGGCTCAGTATTAGTTAGAAAACCACAAAACAAGCATCTAAACTGCATAAGGCGCCTGTAAAACAACGGTACCGCCCCCCCCCCCCCCCACACACCCATTATGTGTTCCTGGTAAGGATTATGTTTGCAGATTATGTTTGAGGGCGAGGCAGGACTAGTGTCACTAAATAGACCAGTTATTGTCCAAGACGCCGAGCGCACACGTCAGGCTAGGCTACCCAGCACCTGCCAACAGAGAAGTCGAGCGCAATCTACAAGCCCGTCGAGACGACGAGATACATTTCATACCCCCGCCCCATCAGAATTTGTAGTGGCTTAGAACAGCGTTGCTCGACATCCACTTTCGCCGGCCGGCATGGCGACCATATTTCGTGCTAAAGCCACTGCGTGTGCGAAGGTTGTGCCCGGCGACTCGCGGCGTTGACGCCGGGCGGTCGCTCCAAAGCACGCGTTCGCGTGCGCTCGGGGTTTTCTGTCTACGCCGGACGAATTTGTGTCGGCCTAAACAGCTCTGCTGTTAAGAGGCTGTTTGCAATGAGAAAAGTAACATTTTTGTCGCAAGCTTGAGATAACTAATCTAGCTAATAAAGAAAGGAAATCAAGGAAGGGAGATCCCAAAGCCGCTTTATGGTGACGGCTTAACGCCGTCACAGAATCTCGCTTGTGCGATTGTGGGTCACCGACCAGCCAGCGCCAAAAACGTGCCCAGGAATAATAGTAGGATATTTAGTTCTGTGTGATTGCTTTTAATGCTGCTATGGCGTGCTGGTCAAACTGATAACTAAGTGTTTTGTGTTTCCTTTGATTGCGTCACTGCTGCCAGTATATGCCACTATTGCCGTTACATAGCGCAAGATTGAAGGTGTTCAGCCTTGTTGGGTTGTTTGGTTAACGTACCTTCATGGCCGGATAGACCTCAGCGAGCTAGCAAGGCAGGATAAAAAATATATTTTATTTGGTATTCATGTCCACTTTAAGGGCTCAGACATTAGGTTGGCATAAAAACATGGCTACCGAAAAGCACAATAACCACCGCTTATACTAAGAATATATAGCGGCCATGTGCAGTAAGTGCTCGCAGAGGCCCTACGTTGCTTGTTGGTTCGTAAGACTAAAGAAATCAGCAGAACTGAAACAATGATATATATTACTGCTCAGCGTTCCTCTGTTTGCTTAGAGCATTTAGCTAAGCGGAAGCTAGTTTACAAAGAACGTCTATATCTTAGCGAATGTATTCACTGCAAATATGTTATCATTAAAGTAGTCATCATTAGGTGGGAAGGAATACTGCGCGCCTGTGTTTTAACAGAGCAGCTGTTGTTCCTGGCTGTAATGTGCGGCGGGTAATGCAGAAAAATAAAAAACAAACTTCCTAGCGCTCGTGCACGCGTGGGTCTCGTTTACCGACGACCGTCCCTTGCACGCGCAGTGGCTTCAGCAAAAAAGAAGGAAATCTGGCGAAAACAACCAGGAGCAAAAAAAATGCCGAGCGTGTGCGTGGTCGTGTGTCTCGCGGGGCCCGCCGATCGTGGCCGGCTCACGCAGTGGCTTTAGCAAAAAAAAGTTGCAGATGACATCCACATTTCTTGATGACATCTATGTCCTCTAGCTTTCCAAGTTGCTAATTTCAGTAATGACAGCTTAGGCAAGCTGCAATGGTTTGAATCACCGCGGCGTAGAACACTCAGGATATATACAGTTACGTCGCTTAGAGAGCCCGTGCAGGCAACATGCAAGTTTATTTTATTCGAACGTTTTAGTGTTTTGTAAGGCCCTCAGCGCTTTTCCGGCAGCAAACGATGCTTTAGTCACTGAGAAAGTAAACATTTTGGGCCACAATTTTAATTTTCCTGCTATATCATGCGTTTTCGCGACGTCGGCAATGACATATCCAGACCAGGGCCTGAAAACTAGAGACAGCCTGCTGACCAGGTGCCCAGTTTTCTAAAAAAAGGGCGTCGTTTTGAAACGACGTGATAGCACCATGCAAATGCATCCGTTCTGGGGTTGGGGCGCCGCTTTGAGCTGTTTCGGGACGTGAGCATGTCCGCAGAAAAGAAAAACTAAGAAAAAAAAAGTAAGAAAAACTTTTGGGGGAACTGGGTGTTGCTTTGCGCCCGTGCCACAGTGCTTTTCTGCAGGGATATTCACGTCCCGAAGCAGCTCAAAGCGGCGCCCCAACCCCAGAACAGATGCATTTGCATGGCGCCATCACGTCGTTAAAAATGACGGCCTCTCCTTTTAGAGGATTGGGCCCCCGTACTGCAACCACCTCACAGACAGAGACGGCCGTTTGGTTAGCTTATTTACCGCTCCCCATATATAGATGGCCGTTTAGAATTGCTGAATGGCCAGTCTTCCGGCCGGACTTGTATACCTGCCGTATTTTTAATAGGGTTCTAACTAATCTTTTCCTAAAACGCAAGATATGACTCGGCAAACATGGTCATGTAGGTGAACGTGCCGCTTATGTCATTTGGTCAGTGTTGTGTCACAGACGTCCTAAGCGTCCGGCGGCTGTGTTAGGCAGTGCCAGCCGGCAAAGCGCCGCCGTAACAGCTTTGGTGTCTACGTGTTCGTTCGTAACTTCGTTTGTTCACTACAATATTCTTACTGCTAAAAAAATGTTCCCTCAATTTAAGCACAAACATCTTGTTCAGCCAAGTTATAAGCCCTGCCTAATTTGCGTTTTGCTTTTGCGGGAATCCGCCAATCGCAAAGCTGGCACGTATGACATCATGTGATCTGTTGCGGGAAATGAGCTAGTGGGTAGCATGGCCATTTCCGTTTTCCCTAATTATATAGCTTATTTGAGCGAATGCTACGTTAAAAGTGGTTTCAGCGGCCGCGGCGGACGCTTTTCTGATGGAGGCGAAAAGCAAAAACGCCCGTGTGCACGAGATTTCGGCGCATGTTAAAGATCCCCAGGTGGTCAAAATTAATCCAGAGCCTTCCACTACGGCGCGCCTCATCGCCTGCGTTGCGTCGGCGCGTTAAATCCTGCAATCTTCAAAAGCGGTTTCAGTATAATTCTAACGAGGATATCTTTCGAATGAACCAAACGTATGTTTTGTCTGCATGGCCCGTTTAAGATATTGGCGTGAAATGTTGCGGCAGCGGGGTGCTGGTCAGTTCGAGAGAGAAAGGAAGAGTGTCATATCTGAAAAGTGTTCATCAGGGTGGCCTGACTGAATTATTGGGCTTTATATAAAACAAAAAGACCGAGAGAGAGAAGGAGAGAAGTGTCTTTGTTGAGTAACATTTATGAATGTTTGGGAAAACGAGATAAAGAGATGGCATACCCTATGTCTTGAACCAAAATTCAAGGGACCCAGAATCAGTTCCTAACAATCTTGAGGTAACAGTGTGGTCAGTGCAGTCTCTCATGTGTCTATATAAGTTGGATATGCAATGTTTGCTTTGTTCACCCTGAGCATATCCTTGGATATGACCAGGTTTTGCATAAAAGAGCGGTGTTTGCCCGTATTGAGCACAGCTTTAAGTTAATGTCGGAAGTTTCTTACCAAACATCTTCACCCATCTAGCTTTCTGGACATATGTGCTGGTTTGTATCCTGAGCAGAGCTTTCGATTCTTAAGCGATGAGATTCCCGTGTGCACGGGGAAGGATGGTGTTCCTAGAGGTAGAATGAGGAGGCATTTTTTGTAGCTTTTGGAGAGGGAAGTGTGGTAGTCGTGCTCAACAAGAGCCCGGTATGCGATTTCGAGACATTCCAGATCCTTGTGTTCGTGTGTTAAATAATTGTAAACTTTTATCACTGTGCATTGGAGAATTATTCTCAACCCTTAAGTACTTTGGCCTGCAGCCAATTGACTAATGGTCTGTCCAGCATCTGTAATGATGTTTAAGCATCTATTTGATAGTTGCGCTAAGGGGATCACACAGTGTATTCAATTATTGTGTGTGGAAGGTAATGCAGTTGAATGGATTGCCCCGCTACTCCAATTCGACATTTGCTGCATCCGTACTTTAAAACGTCGCGGCGTCATGCGCATACTGTTCTTTTCATTGCTTTTCACATTTTCTCAGGGAATTGGATCCTCGCTTGTCGCTGGTCTTCGCGTAGGTTTGGATCTACTTTTGAGTAGGAGAATTGCTTTCATGGAAAGTGGCCAGATGGGGACGTATCCATCGTGCCGTAGAGCCTTTTTTTCTTTGTGGAGGTGCGCCTATATTTTACAAAATGACCTGTTTTGTTTTTCCCAGACTCTGGTTTTTTGGTAGGAGAGGGCCTCTCTGATTTCTTCAAAGGTAATATAAGACACAATTTAAAGACCCTTGCGGATATTGTGAAAAACGGGGAGGGTTATGGCTGCCCCGGCATGCTGCCCTGATGATGGTGTTTATTATGCCTTCTTCAGTGCTGGTACTGCAGCCTGTACGATATGCGGTTCATGATCAGAGCCTGCACAAGATTTATCATTTTTTTTTTGTCATTCCTGTAAATCCCCTGCACAGGCGTTTCACAGTGTAGGTTAAATGGTGAAATATTTCCTGTATTTTGGCGATTTGTGATATCGGCTGTGCCGCTTCTCTGTAGGATAATGCAGAGGATTCTTACGTGCCGCCTTTCGGCATCACATGAGGCCCAATTTGTAGTGATTTTTTTAGTTTTCCGCATGGCGCCATTCGTCGTTTTCCGTATACAGAGCTTCCGGTGGTGACATGACCGCGAAAATGTTTGCTTCGTTTAGAAATCTGCGTAATTGAATGCCATATATACTGGGTTTGGTTACGCATTGGGAGAGATTTTAGTCAGTTTCTGGTAACCCTGTAGGCTTTCCTTGGTTTTTGAGAGCCTGGGGTTCATGGTTTCCCCTTTCCTCGGCTAGCTGACACGATGCTGGAGCCGGGTTAATTTGAGCTGTCGGAGAGGCCCCTTTGTTGGTGGCGTAGGTGCGGGCAATGGTGGCGACTGTGTCTGCCGAGCAACAAACTTCAGTGCGTAGGAGTAGCGCCTATTCAAATCACGTATCTTTTTTTTTTTTTGCCTCGGCCGTTGTAACATTTTTCTCCGTTTCACACTCCAGTTGCCGCTACTGTGTGCCCCTGGTTCCGCAGAGCCCTCGTATTTAACCATACAGTTTTTTTTTTATATTACACACTAGAGAGGGATCTGGCGTTAGTGTCTATGCGGCTCACAACAACGCCGTCTGTGTAGTCATGGACCGCCATTACATCATGCGCCCCGCCTTCGTTTCTACCTTGGCCTGGATTGAAATGCTGTAGTGATGGTGTATTCGAACACCGTGCCACAAAAAACGTAAATAATGTGTGTTGTTGTACAATTGGAAAAATAAAACAGGCTGTTTTAAAGCTAAGGAAAAAAAACGTAAAACGTATTTTTCAGCAACGGTTTGTGCTTACTATTCTACAGGTCAAGCTGGTACTTAACACCAATGTTAATAATTTGGGGAAAACTATTTAGAGACTCGTATTTTATCAACTTCACCATTATTTCAGATAAGTTGTTTTAAGAGTTTGGAAGGCTTTTGAGAGTGCCTATGAAAACGTCCTCCTCGTGGTGAACCGGTGCCACCGACCGTAAGTAAACAAATCTTTTTGCTGAGCGAGTTGGTTCATACTTGAACAAAAAAGAAAATTTGGCGTTAAACAGACGCGGAAAAAAAAGAATATAGGACAGATAGAGGCGCCGGTATGTGCCGTATCTTGTGTTCGCGAAGTACGTTCCGTTTCTTTTTTTCGTCTGCTACAACTTTCGCGGCGTCATATCACCCGCTCAATCATACGTCCTTCAACTGCGGCATGACCAAGATCAGGTACGATCACGCACTGGCTGCATTTTCACCCAACACCGCTATAAAAGAATAGGGAGGATTTAGGCTTCCTCGTAGCTCGTACATCTGTTAGTGCATAGTGAAGATTGCAAAGCCCAAAAACCGCTTAAGAATGCAATTGTCATGCGAAGCTCCAGCCAAAAGCGGGGGGTCTTCCCATAACCCCCCCACGACGACATGGATTCCTTGGTGCAGTTTGCTCTCTAGTATACTTGCTCAGAAACACTAAAGTATCTAAATGCCTCAGTTGCATGCAGTTTCCTGTTAGCACTGATGGCGTACTTCCGCGACCGCCTGATGAGCACGGCTTAAAGGAACTGCTGCCAGCCTCGGCAAATTCAAAAATGTAGCTTTATAACGCTAGCGCGTAAAAAAAGCCCACCTCCCCGCGAGCGGGGACTCGAGTAAATGCGTCGCATAGGGGGGTGGGTGTATTGCGTTAACGTTTAGTGTTTGGGGAGTTGGTGGTGGTGAATGCATTGTATCAGCAGCTTCTTGACGTAGCTGGAATAACTCAAGGATATAAAGCGCGTTCGTAGCCGTTGATTCTGTGTCGGTTTTGTGGCGCAGTGGGAAGAGCACTATGTACCTCGCGTTCCGCCCACAGGGTCGTGGGATCGAAACCCAGACGCCGATAACGGTTATTTTTTATGTGCGATACTTAAGCGAGCCTGAAGCGTCCGCCGCCGTCCGCATAGCAACAGCTGCGGGTGCGCGCACTCCTCGTCTTCCTTGGCAACGGGGGAGATGGGTGCGCGCTGCCTGGCCGCTTACATGGCACATACCCACGTGGGGATTGGCCAAGAATCGGGCGTGAGAAGGGCTAATGCACCCGCTTAAAGGAGTACTGACACGAAATTTCAAAGCTGAGATCCGCTCTAGCAATCAAGTACAACGACAACACAAATAGGTGTCTGTGAATAAATGCATCTTTCTTTCTTTGTAGTTGTGTGTGTGTGTGTGTGATCTCTCTTTCGCGAACATTACCGCGCAAATTCAACTCGTGCATTGGCACTTTCCCATTCTTCCCCTCGGGGAAATGCGGGGAATTTTTTTTTATAGTGTAGGGGAGGGGTGCGGACCTGCGCCTCGCCGGCTGGCTGCTCGCTTTTGCGCACGCATGGCGGACGCTACATGTGAGTTAAAGAAATGCTCTGCATTTAAAACTGGCGAAAACACAAAGGAGCGCCTCGCGCTGCGTGGCAGCCAAAGACGCCCCAGCTTGCGCACCACCTGCTCCACGGCACATCGACGCGAGTCCAGGAACACATCTCATGCGTCGTGCACGGATTGCGTCACCGCTGCGCCCCCGCTGTCGTCAAGCGCTAACATTGCATGTAATGTTTGGCATAAGAAACAGGACGACATCGATGCATATGACGATGACTACTACAACCACAGTGCAAAGCAATGACCGGAACATGTGAGTAACAATTTCAAACTTGTACAAATACGTGATGATGTGTTCTTAAGTGGTCGGTGTAGGAAGAAATCCTGCCGATTCGCTATGGTTCAAGCCTTGCGCGACTTAGTGCAAGCTTTGCCAGTTTTTTTTGTTGTATTTTACTTTCTCGGTGACCTCTCTAGTAGCTAAACGTGGATATAACGAAGTCGATAAAATTTTCCATTTTTTTTTGTTACATTCAGGTTTTCGTTATATGCAGGTTTCGAGTGAAAGGCTGGTCTGAATGAAGCAGAAATGAAAAAAAAGGTTAACATTAGTGAGGCTGAACTCACCCTTGTTCAAGGATATATTTCACACTGAAAAAAACTGCTACCTACTACACCGCCCAGAATTCACAATGCAACTAAGTATCACTTTTGCTTTTTGATACTATTCGGCGCCTCAACGCGTTTTCAAGAGCCAAACTTCTGCTAAAATGACGCCTTTTTGCGAACTTGCTAGTCTTTTCTGCACTCCAAAATTGTTGAGCTGGTGCTAGCTGGGACACTGTACCTGGCGGTGACGTTCGACGTTCTTCTTTCCGCCGGCGGAGACGACATTTAAACTTGAAGCTTGTTTTGAGCAGACAAATCTCTTCATTTTCAGGCACCAGAACTCATCACCCCCGAACTCATTCCACAGATATCAGTAGAGACGACACGCTAACAGGCAGGTCAAACACTTAATATACACCGCACTCACACGTGGAAACACACGGTAGATTGCGGTGCGGGAGAAATTCAATAAATTAGTGGATTTCGCCTGCGAGCTTTCAGGAAAAGGGCAAACAACAATGATTCATCAGCGTAGCGAATTCGTTATATCCAAGTTAACTGTCGCAACTCCTTCTTTACATAGAGGCCGCTAAACACACGGGCTTCTATGACGGTGGAAATGGGGAAAATAAAAAACTTCGTGAAAACCAGGAATTCATTAAAATGAGGTTTCGGCACATCCATATTTAAGTGTACCTAGGTTGCGGTCAAAGAGAAATGAGCCTGCATGAAGTGCTTCTTCGGTTTTATGTTTGATCAGCCAGGTGCGGTAATGAAACGGGTCACAGGGGACGGACACTGTGCGTAAGCGAGGGCTTTTGTTATAGGTATTACAGGGATAACTTTTTAGCGGCTGCTGTACTGGTGGGGTCTGTGAACGACGCCATCCATGTCATGCACGCTACAGGTAGGAAATGAAAAGTTAGCACCCCCTGATGAGCAGTTCCGAAGAGGGACCCGCTAAAAGAAAAGTAATACGAAAAGCAGCGGAGGCTGCCAGCACAGAATTACTTCGTTTCTTTGTATGACGGCCCTGAGAGATCTTGACTGTTCTTACTCAAGAAGCTGAGGAGAAAGAAAAACCCCAGAAGTAGGTTCGTCACGAAATTCGTCATTGTCTTCCACTGAGAGCAGGAACAAATTCTCAACCACCACCGGTCTAAAGTAGTAAGACTTTCCGTACCCTCATCGCAGGTGTAGTGTTTGTGCAATCATTTTGTTTCGACATCCACTTTTAAGGGCCAGAATATAAATTCCTTTTATTCGAATATTAGTTTTATTTTCAATCTAAATACTGTTTTTGTTGTTGTTTTTATTATTATCATTATTACCTAATTTATTCATATTAATTTGTTTATTTTCTATTACACTTATTCACTTTATTGTTTTTCATTGCTACCCCCGCTTTATCAAGCCTATATACCCAGGCAGAGGAAATACCATATCGAAGCGAACCACCGTCGAAAGAACTATAGTCGCGGCTGTGTGTGACGCTAGGAATCCATGAGCCTGGGCGTTCAGCCTATTGTTACCAGAAAACTGCGGCTCCAGGCACGTGTTCACGGATCAAGTTTCAGTGTTGTACGTGTGCGGCAGGATTGCGCTTGCTTCGCGATTGCGCCGACACGTCGCGTTGTGCTCCGAGTCAGACCGACGGAAGCTTCACGTACACAGCAAAAGAAATATATACTCTTGGAAAACCTCTGAGGGCGATCGAAGCACTGGGACGATAGCTGAACGGCGGTAAGCAGAGTGGCGTGTGTACCAAACTCCCAAGTTTTCTGATGTGATGTTTTTTTCTCAACTGTGAGCTCCATAAGATAAGGCTGGCTAATAAACAGCCGTTTTACCGCGCCAAAAGTAGGCGGGAATTCGTTTCGGAGTCGTTATTTCAGGGGATGGATAACGTTATGAGGGACACGATTCTTTAAGAATTCATGTTTTAGCGCTGCCGACGTACAGAATCCGCGTGGAAAATAAGCGTGGCAATGCGTAAGTACAGCCATGAACAATGTTTTTCCAGAGGGGAATTTATGTTACTATTTGTAGTCTTAATGTGAATGGAAAAAACTTAAGGCATGGCAGTATATAAAAGCATGGCCCGATTACGCAGTCAATGTTATTATGTGTGCCCCACTTGTAATCGCCATCGTCAAGTAACCTGAACACTGTGAAAATGTTAGGCAGTTTTGCTCCTTACAGAGGGGATAATATATCGGTTTGCTGCATAATGTTACCTAATACTTCGAAGAAAAAGGTTGAAAAAGCTGGCTCTAAGGTAGGAGGCTAAAATTTCACTGCAAAATGGGCAATCTTTATTCAACGCTCAGGTGCGTGTATAACGTACTGGTATTTGTTGCACGTAACTGTCGTCCACATTTTTAACCTCAGCGTTGTTTGCTGTTGTCATTCTCTGTAATAACACATGAAGGCTGACATACGGAAGTATAAGTTACAGGCATCAAAGACCTTCGGGTCTGGTCGTCTTGGCGCCGACGGGAACAAGCGATGTTTCGCATCCAGTGCACTGCTGAATAAGGCAGATTCACACGGCGGACGAAATCGGATTTGGACCGCAGAAAGCGTACCATGTGATACGGCGTCACCTATTCGTGACCGTAGTGAACGGATACGGGCGACACGGCGGAAATGCGAGGCTTCATTTCCGTTCGCGATTCTGGCGGGGGTAAATACTACAAAATACTCAGCGTTCGCGCGCTCAAGGGTCTAGAAACCTAAGCCTTTGTGCTCGCAGCAGCGTCGTATCGAGAATCCTTCGTTTGTGACATTTTTATGCTCTGTGCCCTTTTCCGTCGTGACGCGGGCTTGTTTCTGCACGGTAGCACGGGGGTACGGGGCTTTCGCACGAGGGGCAATTGACTTGTCCGACACGAACACGAGTGGGCGAAACACTGATCCGCAAACGTCGCCAACTGCCTGCCCAGCGGCGGTACCAAAATTAAGGAGTAACGTAAGCCGCCAACAACGTCGGGAGCTACGTCAGAACTCCGGGGATGATAGAGTACGTTTTATGGACAGAAATAAAATACGCAGTCAAGAGCGGCAGAACCAGTAAACGTGGGCGCTACATTTTTTCCTGCGCTATACATGTTCTTACCGGCACGTATACGAAATTTTACGCGGCTCATTATTGTGGCCAACGCTACTGCCGTCGCCACACTGCGACGCTATCGGTCAGCGTGCATCTTTCCCACTACCCTCAACCGCTCGAACCTGTCGCGCTTTCCGTCTGCGCAGACAGTCCACGCGTCGAGGGTATGCTATCTCGGCCAGCGCTGTCGTTTGCTCGCGTTGTTCGTGTGAATGCTTCCTTGAGCTGGACCGTCTGCTGCCGTCACGCGAAGTCACCAGTCCCGCTGCGGACATGTCTGTCGTCTGCACCCCTCCTTTCTGAATTCAACTACACGCTCGGGTAACGGCCGCGGGGGAAAAAGTACCTGGTCGAGCATCTGCTTGATTCGCTGAAAATGTCGCCAAAAACGATAGTATTTGACCAATCCTACATCGTTAGTCTGTCGTCTTTCTCATCCTACGGCCCCTGAACTTGTTTTCTTTCCCGAGTCCTTCTCTAGCAATGGAACCAATACCGATAAGTGAAGTTTTATATTTTCGCGCGTTCGCAAAGCTCGTCGGGCATCTTTTCGACCTACTGTTTTAGTTTTCGATGAAAAAGCGAGAAGCAAATTGTTTTGTTTTAAAGCAAACCTTGTATAAAGGGTCCGATAGCGTCCCGTGAAAAAAGCTATTACATTTTGAAAAGATCTGATAACATCTCGACACACGGCGCGTGGTTGAAACTTGGCTTCCGTGGTGTCAAAACGGTTACGTGAAAATCGCGAAAAGACCAGTTCAAGAGAAGACAATGCACCCATCGATCTTGAAGAAGGAGTACAATGATATGCCTTTATCTCATAATCCACATATCCGTATACAGTTAGATCATTCTGAGATGCGTTTACGTAGGGCGCGAAAAATCGTGATATGGGTCCCCTCTTCGTTTTCTATTCGCGCTTGTGAGGGTATGACCATTTATTTAACGCACTTTCAGTGAAGGTGGGGTGCACTTTAAACGATGGTTGTTAGCTCCGTGTGACGCATTTTAGATGCAAAGCATCTCTTGCTCTCGGCTCCGTCGTCCGTCGTCGGTCCAGCATCTCATGGTCGGGGCTATGTCCCTCCCTTGTTGTGGCATCGTCCACAACCCCACTGCGCATGCTCGGCTAATCTCGGGCTGGCCCAGGAAGACACCGGTAACACTGTCACTCCAGGAGTCATTAAAGAGTAAGACACCGCCGGGCGTTCATCAACCCGAGCATGCGCAGTGGGGGTGTGGACGGCGCAACAACGACAAGGGAGAGACATACCCTCGTCGCATGTAATAAAATTACACCATCTTCCGCTAGGGGAACCCTGAGTAGTATGCGAAACAGCCATCGGCTCAACGACGAACTGAAAACTAATGGGCACTTGAATCGACCCTATAGCTTCTTTGCATACTACTCAGGGTTCCCCTACGGCAAGATGGTGTAATTTTGTTTTTGTGTTAGAAAGCTTTCACGCTTGTCTCAACATTTTAGGAAAGGACGGTAAATCATTTTAATTGCTTGCTTGTACATCGTCTCGTCGACAGCGCTTGAGCCCGTATTTGTGTCACTTGTCGAACGTGGTTTTAATATTGAAAATGTGCCGGTACTTTTAGGCATGTGCTCATAATTTGTCTTCGCGTGTAACTGGGGCTTTCGGAGCGCGATAGAATTAGGACGTTTGTAAGACCTGACAGCTTTTTAGGGGATTTGGAAGGCTCTAGGCGGTGTATATTTCGTGTTATAGCCGTCTTTTTTGCTATTTGTTGGCCGGGTTGTTCAATGAAGATACAAATAAACACAAAGATAGACAGACCGAGAGGTCAACTACGTCTGTTTAAGGTACACCAAGAACGACTTGCTCGTGTAAGAACCAGGTCTGCATCCGTTGGAAGTAGTGTCTTTGTGTGTGCGGGTACCAGCCGAGCACCCAAGATACTCTTCCTTGCGAGTCACGACCACCTTTGGATCCGCTAAAAATTAGGTCCGCTGCTATCCCTTGCTAAATTTTGGGCTAATGCTTTATGAATGTGGGGAGACGCTGTTCTAATGAGGGGCTGCTGTCTGTGTCTCGGGTAGGCTTGCTAGAATAGTTTCACCGACCGAGTTGTACGTTCACGTGGTATCCGATGATATTATATATATTAGAATAGGCAGTACTGCTCCCTTTATATGTGTACAAGAGGTCGTCGGATTCCATACAATTTGGTGTTTTGGTGGCTTAGGCGAGGTACCACACCAGGGTAACGCAAATGCCTAGTTCGCTCCCCAGGGGCGACCGGCTGGTGCGGTTGGACCTACTTAATTCAGTCCCAGTGGTATAGGATGCTGCACGTTCTAACAAGGTGTCAAGTTACTATCTGAGCGAGGGGAAGCAAGTAATCGCCCAAGAAAGGAAATAAATAATGACAGTTTTGCCGGCGGACTCCTACATTCGTCCAAAAGAAGGACAGTTGACATCCCCCCAAAAACCTATGGAGACCGCGAGAGGTTGGGTGAATGGGTGACGGCCGAGTCACACACCACACTGCCTCGGCAAGCAGCCCCTTCTAGGGGTCAAACACACCTGAGCGGAGAGGGAATTGTGAGGTGTTCCGACAAAAGATACAAATACCAAATAGAAGCGATCTGGGGTCTCCTAATACAAAATGTATTTGACTTTTCTTCTATTCGCAACAAAAAAACACAACCATTCACTTACGTACGCAGCTAAGTAAATTTGCATGCGCCAAGATACACCAGTAGTTTGAGGATTTTACAGTTATTTCGTGACCCCAGTTGGCAAAGGCCTTCAAATAGTATGCTCAGGCTGAGGTCTTTCGTATAACCAAAGCGCAAATTTTTCCCGGAATTTTTCTTGCATACCATTTACAAATCATCATTTTTATATAAAAAACGAACTAAGCGCTGATTCTTTTCGAAGTGTTTCTTGAATGTAAGAATACTGTAAACAGAAGTATTCATGAAGCTGTTCTTTATCTCTCTTTCAAGTGTCCTTGGTGGAAGAAGCACAAATGGGATCTATAACAATGGCGAGGTGCCTTCTGCTCACGCTACTCGTGTCACCGTGGTTCACAAGCGTCGCTGCGTCGCCGCAGATGGCAGGCTGTACTGGCTTCCCGTGTGGGTACATTGGGCCAAAGAATGCCCTGCGGAGTGCATCTGCATCCCTTATCCGCAAATGAACTTTGGGGTGTGCTGGGATGGCCGCACAAACCTGACTGGCCTAATTTAATTTGTGTTCCTGACACTGTGCGCCCAGGATGTCATTTTCGCCTGCCGCCCACCTTTCGAGGTTCTGTACCAATAGTTAATAGTCGGAAAAATATATCTCAATGGCTGATAAGTCCACACTTTTAAAGCGAAGCTTTAGTGTTCTCACTGATGCCGTCCATAACGCCAATGCGCCCTGTAGAAAAGCCAACTTTCTGTGACAAGCATGATGAATGATGGTGGGTAAAGCGAAAAAAAAACAAGGTAGCTCACATTGACGCGTAAGACTTGAAGGTATCGAAGCTGTACGCAAACTTTACGGCCGTCACGACGTTTTAAGTTCACGATTGCAACCGATTTGCTTCTTCTTCGCTGCCGCAACTACTTTTTATCCATGATTCTAGCTATAAGTGTGAGCTTCTTTCATTTTTCGGAAGTGATAATCATTGGACATCCCCTTGGAGGGGCGTAGGCTATGACGTGTCTTTCGCGTTACGAGCAAGTGTCGCCACGTTTACGGCGAACGTTGGAGTCTTTCTCGTTCCGAGCAAGTGTTGCCGCTATTACGGCGAAACTGGAGTTTTTTCTTTTTCGGGGGCCAATTTTGGCCAATCTCAGTAGTGGGTCTGCTTGGCTTGACAGACGTGTGCCGGGGACGCGGGGCGGTCGTCGCGAGGCGCGCGCACACGAGCACTATGCATTTTCTTGGTTTTGTTAACTGCCAGGCGGTCACCGCGAAGCCCACGCTCACGGCGTGCGCTCGGCAATCGCTTGGTATTTTTAACTGTGGACACAAAAATTTACGATTTGTTAAACAGCGTCGCCGTTGGAAACACTTGCCGTAGCCGGAATCGTGTCTGCGTCCCTGGCATTATACAATCGGCGTCTATCCAACTGCTCCACTTCGACGAGATCGAAGTATACTTTGTAAAACGTAGACCATAACCAAAGAATCCGTCAGGAGAAAACTTCAGGTTCAACCATCGTCGTCTTAGACGGAGGGGTGCATAATTTCTTCCTTCCAAGTGGGTAACAAGGAACAAATTTGAAAAATGCAAGAACATTGCCCGTCATTTCGGCACACGAATATAGTTTTCATTTCTTGACACAAGTTGCATACAATACAAGAACAGGGGTCACCATACCAGCATTTATATTGTGAATTATAGTGACAGTGGCAAAAGAGCTGTGACGACGACGGCGATACTGCATCGAAGACAACCAGGTAAGCAAACCAGTTGATACAAGAGATGGGCACAAAGTGTTGCGTGCATGTTGTTCGTAGCAAGGGCTTAAAAAACCTAATGATTGATAAATAATAAACGTCTTTCACATTACCATCGTTACAGGAAACTAAATAACAGATCATTTCTCTTTCAAAGTGCTCAATTCTACCCGGTGGGGAAAGAAACATCGTTTAGTCATGGAACGCATTCGTCGATTTAATCGTTTAGGTTGGGCAAAGCCCAAAGAATACTTATCCGTTTAGTTTTCGCGTGATTAGTGCGAGGAAGTTGGGACGCTTCCTCAAGCTCTATGCACGCCTTTCAATTGGAACGTCGTTCCTTCGTTCAGCGGCGCAGCTGATAACGAACAGAAAACTCTTAAAGAAACTCGGCAACACTTCCGATGAACACTTTCATTCTTTATTTTGCGTCTGGAAGCCCTGCAAAAGCTACAGTTATTGCTAGCACAGAGCGGCAATGGGTGATTCGCGCACATGCCTCCGGTTTACTCTTTGCTCCTGTGGCTTTCTTTTTGAATATGCTATCGAATACACTAATTGCTGCAACTAAAGGATAGCCGGTCTATAGCCGCTACACCGCTATAATGACGCAGTTGCAGATGTAGAAGAGTTCCAAGACCCGGACAGAGAGAAGAGCGTTTTGAGCAAGATTCAAAGTTACCTGATGGGCGTAGAGCGGTTCTTTCTGGCAGAGGAACTTTGCAGCGTCATAATCAAAGCACTGGATGTGTTCTCTGAATACGCTTGCATTTTCAGGTTCAACTACGAGTTTATTCAACTTTTTCGATGAAATAAGCGAATACAGAAACAAAACAGGTCCCGAACCGCAGCAAGCAGTCGAGCAGGTTTTAGAACATCGTAAACATAACCACGAGAAGCAAAAATGAAACCTAAAACAGGAACCATGCAATGACGCTTTATTGAGAATGTACACACAAATATTCTGCAAAAGTAACCATGCAAAGCAAAACCAAAGTAAATAGTTTATTGGACATGTAGTTTCTCTAAGCAGATATAAATTCATCAATGTACAAAAGGTATTGGATGTGTAAACCTTGACCTAATTTCTGTAATATGTTGTTCCATGTCGACAGAGCAACACATTTTGCGGTCTGTTTCCCGCAGTTCGCACGAACTTTTATCATCAAGAATATGCTTCGAACAGAGAGTCGGGCGTCATTAGTTTTAATAAGATGCTCCTGCGGCAACCCTTCGATGGAGATGTGGTTATGAACACGACGATACATAAAGGAAGCCAGATTTAACATGAATATATTGTCTACTGGAAGCACGTCTTTGTTAATGTAGATGTGCAGGGAGTGAGATCAAAAATGAGCAAACGTAATGATTCAGAGTGCCTGATTTTGAAGGTATTGAAGATGTTCGCGTTGGGTAGCGTATTTGTTTCCCAACGATAAAATGCAGTGCGAAGAATGACCATGAATATATTCAGAATATAATGATAGAACAATGCGTGGCTAAAACAAATGACGTGCATTATAAGTATATGAATCCCGAAAGCCACCTTTTTGAGCAATGTATCAAGGTGTTAAGTTGGGCGAGCTGGTACGGGATTATACTGATTGATTGTACGTGATAAATAAAGCTTCGAATTCTTGTCTAGGGCAACACAGAGAAACGTCCTGGTATCGGATAAAGAAACAAGCATTTAAAATTTCGAAAACAAATAACAGAAGTAGCACGGTCTCTTTAACGAAAGACTTTTCACCGGGGACTTGGAGAAAAAAGTTTTCTGTGTCAACCTTTACACCTGAGTTTTTCTGAGTTTTTTATTTGAGAATGCCAAGCCGATGTGATTCTTATATTGTGAATATTTTAAAATGTTCTTATATAAATATAAACGCCTCACGTACTAGCAAATCATGATGACTGGTCGCGGTACTTACTTTTATGTACGCTCAAGTTTATTTCCGTGTCCGGTTAGGCTTTCGTACTGAGTGAAACAGGATAACTGATAACTGTTTTGCACGACCTCCTTAGAGTTTTTCTTTATTCTTTACATTGGCATCCACGCTCTTATTCTATTCCCGATAATATATCTTGTTTGTTCTCAGAACGAGAATTTTACAGGCTGTGTCTAGGTTGCCGAACCAGGAGCACCATAAGCACTCCACTAAAGAGACGTCCCCTGGCCTTTCGCAAAACAGAACCGCGTCTGGCACTACGTCGACGTCCCCAACTTTCTACCTAACCTAATCAAACACATTACCAACAGAAAGCAATCATATAAAGCAGCCGAATATTAGCTGGCCTGAGAAATTATAATTGAAAATTTACATTAGAATTGGGCTTGCGATTGCGATACTCCCTTAGGGGCAATTTGTGCGCAGTGCGAATTGAAGTCTTCTGGGGGACAGCGCATACCTTCTGCGTCTCACGAAGTGATTGTCGCATTATCGAACGCAAGAAGAGCCCGCGACTATATCTCGCAGCGCGTGGCCGCGGGAGAAATATCGCGGTGACGCGTATGTATGCACCAATGAACAACTGAATTAACTTCGTGGCCGCGCACAATCATAGAGGAAGGAAATACGAACTACGAAACGCGCCAGCGAAGATACTTTTGCTGGCACTGGTGGGCCGACCTGGCACTGGACCTGGGGAACACACGGACGTACATACCCCGGGCCACTGCCAGGTGGCGCCACCACTAGGAGAACGGTGCGCTCGGCATGCCATTTTTTTTTCTACAGTCAATTTTTTCCACGATGGATTTAGTATTTCATTTTGTATTACAACAATCAAGCATCCATGTATTTTTCTGTAAAGAATCAATCAATCAATTAATCAACCTTCTTTTCTTTGGGCAAAAAGATGAGTGGAAGTTATTCCTAGAGCAGATTAACGATGCTCCGCCACCTTGCATATTGGCAAACAGCAAGAGACTGTCGCACACGAAGATAAACAAATGAGAAATATTACATGGAATTAAGTCAGGGTGACAAACCAGGGTGATAAACCGCAAGAAAATACAATATCTAAATTAGTCACAAATCTGAATTAATGGGCGTGAGTACTAGTCGGCTTTACGGGAGCTTCCGCATTTTCGCTGCTGTCCTCTTCCTATTGCGGGTCAGAGGAATGGACGCTAGGGATCAATTAGAACAAGGGGGACAGTTATACTCGAATAATAACCACGCTAATGAAAATATAGCTGAAGGGTATAATGCGAGAATTTTGATATTGAGAAAAGTAAACGTTTTGGCGGAATTAAATTTGAGATTACATGTATAAGAAATACTTTGGCCGTTTGGTATAAATCACAGGATGTAGTGCCTCACAATGAGCAGCTTCTAATCCCCGATATGAATTGGTTTTTTAGGGGCACTGCAACCGCAGTTGCAATGTTGCACCGACCCTTTGCGCATGCACAGGTAATGCTCGTTGTGATACTCGTTCAGCCGTCTTCAATACCAGCAGCCCCACTACAGCTTGGTCATCGGCTGGGCGGATGTTGCGACTTAATCCTTTGGTGCGCAGTCAAATATTGCATATTCGTCCTGCCAATACGATGTGTTCGTATCGCGAGCACTATAACCGAATTCTCGCGCAGTACCTGGATGTTTTCAAAGTTCCGCTTCACATTTTATTGAAAGGGCCCTAGGTTTTTACTGTGCGACAATAAGCAACGCAATTCTTGACTGAGTTGGCTAAAAGAGCACTGTTGCCACAACCCCGTGCCACAACCTGCATTTAAAATTCCCATTGGCTGGGTGTTGCCAGAAACCTCCAATCAAAATTTACACCGGTAGCACGTGCTGCCCTATGATCTCTATTAGCTGCTGAGAGCAGCTGACACAACTTGATGAACGATTTACTAATTTGTGATACTTGCTCAAGCCCAATGCGGCTTTGGCAGGCCTACCTTCTTGTATTTCTTCAGTTTTTGCGCAATAAAGCATTATTATTATTATTGTTATTACTATTACTATTAATATATTATTATTGTTGTTGTTAGTTGTTGTTGTTATTGTTGATTTTGATTTGAGCTGCTTTGATTTCTTTAAGAGAATGTCCGTGGGCTTCCAACTAAATCAGCTGAGTTTTTTTCTAATGTTGTTTCATCATGTTTTCCTGTTATCATTCTCACAGAGACTTGGTTGTGCCCTTTGATTAATTTACTTCCCTTTTCCCTCTCAATTATCAAGTTTTCCGCACAGCAAACAAAAGGGTGGGGGTGTGCTTATCGCCCTCATAATTCCATGAAGTGTAAACGCCGCATTGATCTTGAAGAATATCCAGAGTTTATCTGGTTAGAGGAGCTATTCTCTCGGCGTGAACGCCTTTTGCTATGTACCTATTACATATCACCATAGATGAAACCTTATTACTTCAAAAATACTTTAAATTCTCTTGAAAGTATTGTAACATCCCGCAGTAATCACAAAATTCTGATCACTGGGGACTTCAACGTTCCTGGGATTTCATGGGACACTAAGATATTTAATCAGGCATACCATCCCACACCTCAGAAACGTGACATTTTCCTAGATTTTGTTTCTTTTACCTCCTTAGTGCAGCGTAACTTCATTACGAATTCATGTGGGAATGCTTTAAACTTATGTCTGACTAACTTAGAAGCCGCCGATGCTTCACACAGTTTTATTGAACTCGTAAGGCCTGACAAGTTTCATCTCCCTCTACTCATTTCTGTGTATACCGTATCTCTCCTCCACCACAGCCCTCCTGCTCGCACATCACGAAGCAGTAGTTACAAGTTTGCTCGTTGGGGGTACATTGGTTTTTTTCACTTTCTTAATGACACTGACTGGTCGCCAATAGCCGACCTCAATGACGCTGATGCGCAAACTGATTTTATCACTCAAGTTCTCCACCACGGCTTCAGCAGATTTGGGCCTCAAGTAACTGAAAAGAAAGGCAATTTTCGGTATTGGTTTTCAGCCGAACTAAAACGGCCCTCGGAAGTAAAGATCGAGCTCACAGACAGGCTAATAAAACGGGGCTTGAAAGGTGGAAAAGCGAGTTTCGTGAACTCAGGTCTCACTGTAAATATCTGCTTAAACGTGATAGGTCTAATTACATCACCGCAGTTGAAGCTAACGCAACACGTGATACCAAAGCTTTCTGGGGCCACGTAAGTTCACAAGCATAAAAAAATCCTTCAGGAAATATTAACCTCCTCGATAAGAAGGGAGACAGCATATCTGACGTTTCTAATGCCTTTGCGGAACAATTCCGTTCCGCTTACGGCGAGAGAAGAGTAGATTGCCCCCCTGAAGTACCTCTGGGGCTCCATAAATGCTCGCAAACGTTAACCTCAGAATATCTCCTCTTGGATGCTTTAAAGCGCATGAAGGCGACATTTTCGTGCGGCCCTGACGGCCTTCCCTCAGCAGTACTTAAGGCTTTCGGTGACGCTTCTTGTACCTGTCTTGACATGTATATTTCAAACTTCCCTCAAAACTGGCCCATACCCGGCTTGCTTGAAGACTGCGCGAGTTGTTCCTGTTTTTAGGCCAGGGTGCAAATTGTACCCCTCGAACTACCGGCCAATCCGCCAATCCGGCCAATCCACTGTGTTACCGGCCAATCCGGCTAGCACAGTGTCCATGACCCAATCTCGAACTACAGGCCAATGCGCTGCTCCCAAGCTGTTTGCGACAGTATTGCATAGGCTACTCACTTTCAGTGTAAAACGCAATAATTCCTGAGCAGCATGATTTTTTTACTGGGCGATCGACCACCTCCAGTCTTGTCAATTTCATGATGCACACCTTGGAAGCTGTGGAGGGCAGAGGCGAACTTAATGTCGTTTATTTTTATATAAGTAGGGCATTTGATGTCGTCTGCCAAGATCTGTTATATAACAAGCTGTCTCTACTCAATATACACCCATCCCTCATTGCTTCTTATGCAATTATTTAGCACTGAAAGTCTTGTTTCTGTAAGCCGGGTTTCCCACATTGTGTTTTGCGCTGTGTGTGAAAGAGAGAGAAACACGTTTTATTTCTGGCCAGGCTTGGGGATGGTTGAGCCGCGGAAGCGCAGCTCTGTGGGCCCGAGCCCTGTCGACCGGGGCGCACTGGGACTGGGCGTCCTAGCACACGAGGGCACACATCCAGGTGTCGGGGGGGGGGGGGGGTGGTTGGCTAGAGGAAGAGGAAGAGGAAGCAGGGCGGGGCAGTGCCAGATTGTGGAGGGGGGGGTGTCTTCATAGTCCCCGCAGTGTGGACAAGCGGGGGTTGTTGGAAGGAGGGACGGTGATATGTGGGTGAGGATGAATGAAGTGGGGAGGAAGTGGGTTTGGATCTGTCTCCATAGTGCGGATTGAACAGTGAGCATGGCCATCTGCGAAAGCGGCATGGCTAGAGTCTGACTTCATACTCTTGTCCACCGCCGCAGCCCCTTTCCCGAGTGGTGCATACAGCCCACCGCCTGGGTTATCTATCTCAACCTCTGCCACTGCGCAAAGCCGCGTGCTGCTGGGGGACCACCTGTGCGATTCACTATTGCCTGCGCTGTGATTGGAGTAGCCGCGTGATAATAAAACGTTATTGTCTCTGCCCAACCATCGTGTGTGTCCTTTGTCTCTAAAACATTATATCAAGCCACTGTTCTTCCAATTCAATACAGCAAATACCCAATATAGCCTAGCTGCAACATTGCAAAGCGAACAGGCCTCCAGATTAACAGGACTTTATTCTTGGCAGGGTAGAACAGCTCTGACATTTTTGACAGTCGGTTTTACACAGAGCACCGGGAATTCCTCGTAACCAGGACTAGAGTTAAAATGTACGGTAATTAGGCACACTTCTACAAATGATCTCCAGAACAGCAAACACGCACTAATGTCTGGCTTCTTCAAATTGTCTCTATAGTAACAGTTACAAATCGAACCTGTAAGAGCAACCGATGTAGTACATTGGCAGGGCACATCGAACTTGAATTCATGTAGGGTGATTCGTACATAACTCATTAAAACAGGATATCTTTTGTTTTCCTTTCAACAGTTACGACATATAAGCAAAACTTTTGCATTTAGAATTCAGTACATCTCTCACGTCCGGAGAAAGGATAACGAAAGTTGTTTTTGTGTGCGCTGTGCTTTTCCTGGATTCTACACAAAGCCAGCCATTAAATATTAGGGCTGAAATGAATGAATATGCTAATTCGGAGGTTGTGCATCAATAAAGACCTGGGCACGTGTTTTCCATTTTGCGTGTGCCATTCTGTACCATGTTTTTCATGACACACATTCTCGCTTTCTTGGCACAGTGCATTTAGCCGTGTGAAAGAGTGGTTCTTTTTTATATTGGACGCTCCTACAGTCGTTATGTAGTGTATTGACTGACGGCGCGCTGCGCGGGGCACAGCATAGACACTGAATGTTCAAAATACGCAAGTTCGAGGGTTTCAGAAATGATTTTTAATCTGTTTACGAGTTGGGGTCTTAGGAACGACCATAGATAAAAGAGAAATACCTGTCTAGTTCCTGAAATCTGGCATCTGAAGCCCTCGCGTTCAAGACTCCCAAAATCATTTCACTAACTCTTAGCGACTGGCTTACTGTCTTGCACGAAGCCTTCGCGATTGAAGACATTGTCATGCATTTACAGGCCAATGACTCGAAATTGTACGATGCAGTTGTGCTTCCGACTGCGCTCGACAAATATCCAGTCCGGCGACATCGCGTCTGTCTCCTTGAAAGACCTAAAACTTAATTCACCGATTGCCTAGCTTTATATGAGTTTTAATAAACCTATAGCATCACGTGAATGGAAGAAAACACTATGTGTACCGGCAACATTGCCGCTAAAGCCACTCGGTTGTTCGGAATTATATAGGCACCTGCTACACAAGCTTGTAGTTATGTGTACGCTGCAAAGAATAATCAGTCTTGTATCGTAATGCATGTTCGCGGTGTAAGCCCCCCAGTTCTGGACAGAAACGTGAGCACTTACCAAAAACCTTGGTTTGTTGGTGTCACTGGCGGTTATAGGTATAACGTGAAGTTGTGTCTTGACGGATGCCGCATCACCATGTTGCAAGCTCAGAACGCGTTTGCTTGCCTTGCGAAATTTTCCGACTACTCTAACCCACTTTTTCGTGATCAACTTTGGGCATGCCATGAATTTCTTCAATCAATACGAATCTGCATATTTTAACAGGAGTTTTTTTCACTGGTCATACTACCAGCGGCAAAAGTCGAACCACGGCGGAGGAATTAACTTCCTGAGGGTGGTGCATGGAGCACGTACAGCCAAGAATAATCAATCACCTTTATCTACCGAACCACTCGCAAACACACGCAACCAGGACAAGGCGATACCCTGCCTTGCAAACGTTCCAGCGAAATACCGAGCGTGGAGGCGCGGATAATAAGAAAAGCAGAGAGCGACGAGTACTTTAGACACCACTGAGATGATATACACATTTGGGGGAGCATGGTCACGTACAACCACATGATATGTACAGAGGATCCGCTGAGATACTTAGCAAAGCTAGTAGAAAAATCATTTCTAACAGCCCGAAAGGACGAATAAACATGCAAAAGACACAGGACCAGCGCTGACTGATAAATGAATGTTTTATTGAGACAGGGAAGGAATACTCAAGGATGCGCGCGCGATTAACAAGAGGAGAAAGCACAGAAATGACACACTGCGGAAATCACGCTTTTTCAAGAAATTCCACCTCACAATTCAGCAGCGCTTTTCACGGTGGGCTAATTCAATTGCCACGATTTTTATAGGTAGTGAAGGCTTCTCGCAGTTTCCATGTTACTGTAATAACGTGCGTTGGCTGAGAGGTCCCCGGAAAAATTCTGGGGAGCAGCTCTTCCTGTGGAAACGGTCAGAAAAAATTGGAACATGGCGTGCCCTCTCATGACCTGTTTGGCTCCCGCCGACGAACGTTAACAGTTTCTCATGAGGAAACATTTTGTGAAGCAGACTGGTCTCTGCGTTAAAGTTCGTCTGCAGGAGCACAAAAGCTCATTATAGGGTACGACATGTTCCCATTTGTACGACCAATTCCGCAAGCATGGCTGCCCCCATACATTTTGCCACAGAACGTTCGAGCCCGCACACGTTATTACGCGCAAAACGGAGTTAGGAGTTAGTATTCACTGTCTGGAAAACACGTGACAATGCATTACCTTCAATAGCACGGCTGGAATTTTAGGGGGCAGTTCTTGAAAAAGCGTGATTTTGGCAGTGTGTCGTTCATTCTTTTCTTTTGTTAGTGGCGCGCGCATCTCAGTATGTTCCCTTTTGTTCCTTGATAACTCATTCAATTGTCAGTCAGCGCTGGTCCTGCGAATTCTTCGTCTCGTATCGCCTTTTAGAAATTATGCCTAACCAACTGGCTCGTATTTCTCTCTTGTTGCCCGTTCAAAAAGCTGAGTCAACCCTGGCTGGAATCATCCGGATGGCCATAACAGCTGCGATAAGAGAGCGTATCCGTGGGCCGATTCTAATGCACATATTTATAACCGCACTTGAGCGCAACAGCTCTCCTGGCGCCTGATTCTTAATTTGATTGATTGATTGATTCATTCATTATTTGATTGATTGATTGATTGATTGATTGATTGATTCATTCATTCATTGATTGATTGATTATTCATTCATTCATTCATTCATTCATTCATTTATTCATTGATTGATTGATTGATTGATTGATTGATTGATTGATTGATTGATTGATTGATTGATTGATTGATTCATTCATTCATTCATTCATTCATTCATTCATTCATTGATCGATCGATTGATTGATTGATTGATTGATTGATTGATTGATTGATTGATTGTAGGGTTTAACGGGCCGACGCAACACAGGCGATGTGATGTGCCGTAGTGGAAAGCTCAGGTTTAATTTTGACCACCTGGGGATCTTTACGTGCGCCAAAATCTCCTACACACGGGCGTTTTTGCTTTTCGCCTTCATCAGAAAAGCGGCCGCCGGAGCCGGGAATCGAACCCGCGACTTCGTCAGCAGCGCAAGGCCCTAGGCACTGAGCCACCGCGGCGGGCAGGCGTCTGATTCTGCCTTTTTGCGACTCGTTCATTTAACATGTCATAGTCGCAAATACTCTGAAGTGTCCTGTGCACGCGTGGCGAAATCTATTAAAATATTTATCTCATTACCACTCACCAATGACCATGCATGGAAGTACTTTTCCCAAAACAGCGGTGTAGTCATAGCTACAGTACCCAAGCTTGCCAGAAAAAGAACACGAACAAAAACAAAAAGTAGAGCTTGTTGACATCCTGAGGTCCGATTTATTTGTAGCAAGTAAAACAGTTGATGAGCCATTTATTAGCCATCTGGACATTGGAGTGTGAGTGTCGCACCTGTCGACAAAACAATGACCTTTTTTCAAAGAAAATTTTATTTTCGCTATTCGGCATCAGGAGACGCCCATTTCAAGGCACCATTTTATATTAGGTACATTTCGTTGACCGATGGAAGACGCTAAGTACTGCAGAATGCTTTGAAGGAATTACTACATTATATAATAGGGAAAATATTCGATTTTATTGTCGCCTGGCGTAAGCGGTGGACAGTAAAATACAAAAGAGCTCCATGGGTACCCATGTCTACTCACGCCATTTCAAAAATGCAAGAATCATGGCTTAACTCCTGAAATTATAAAAATATTTCTTAGCTGCTAGATAGTATTTCATTGCCCTTCTTTCTTGGGGTATGTTGGTATTTAACTGTAAATGCTACCACAGGTAGACGGGCGACACTGAATGCCACCGCTTCCCCTGAATCAGTTCTCCGTGACCAGAGTGCACCCTTTCTAGTCGCGTGCCGTAGCATTGTTTCCGCTGGCATTATCGCCGAAAAGGTCGGCTTTTCTTTAACTTACTCAGCGAGTCAAAATATTTCAGTTACAAGTAATACTTCAAACATCTGCATACAACGCTACCTCCCCAGCATCCCAAAATTCGTGCAACGTATTTGGTTTCTTTAATGTCCTGCATTTACATCTAAAGGTATGGTAGAGTGCAATGTTGTCGTTTGGTCGTTTGTTAATATTGGGCCCAAAAAATAAAACGAATGTATGATTCTTCGGTTTGAAATAGCTTCCCTAAAACATTATTCGTAAGGACAACTTGTTTCGTTTCCCTATGGTTTTGCCTGTAGGAAAGGCGTGATGTGTCACATGCAATTGGGAGTCAGCACATCTTAGAGTGTAATGCAAGGTATTCTGGACCCACAACGGATTGTTTATTCCCAAGATATAAGATATTAGAACACAAAAAATATCCGTATAAATTGCAAAAAAACTAAACGTTAGAACGAACTATACATTTGCAGCAAAGTGACAAAACGTGAGTACGTGCGGAATGTGCACTCTCTGCAAAAATGTGATACATGCGTAGAAGGTCCAACTATAATGAAACGTGTTTTCTGAACTGCACTCATAATGCTACATTTAAAGACACACTGCAAAGACACTGTAATCCCTATTTTAACAGACCCACTGCCCAATTCACACAAAACCGAACTGGTGTATGATGCAGCTGCCATGCAATAGCTGCGCTACCTTTTTTATTCAATCGTGAGCCCAGTAACAAGTTTTCGGTTTCTATCTTCCGGCAGTAATACCCTTTTGCGACTTACAGAGTGGCTCGAAATACTAGGTTCTTGCGGGATGTCCTAATGAACACTTCAGGAGGTTGCCGTTCAGTGGTGAGTGCGGAATTAGTGAAACATGACAAATTCTTGCGATGACACAGCCCGACCAAAACAGCCGCCATCGATGGCGGCAGGTTAACAAATCTTTCTTCTTCGTCATACGAAACAGATTGTTCCTGGGATACGCGTTGAACCCCGACTTTTTACTGCCCTGTGGTGTGGCAACGACTTCGTCCAAAGCAGAAAGGAAATTTCCATAGTTTATTTTCCCTCAAGCGTATAAACCTTCACCATAGGTAGCGCCAACGTGATATTTCTTCTTATTTTTTGTCGATCCTCGTATGTGTAAGGCATTACAATACACGCCACCACAGGGACACAAGCAGCATTTGGTACTGCCACAGCTCCCACAAACTTTGATGCTATGCATAAAGAAATTGAAAGGAAACCATCCTCCACATGATTTCGCTCGTTCATCGTACCGACAACACTCAAGGATACGACACTCCTCCGCCGCCAGCTGAATCTTCGTTGCGGGTGCGCATTCCGCGCACAACAAACTGGGGCAGCGTGAGAGCGCTTTAAAACGCTTGGTCAGTATTATCACTGTAAGTACTGTAAAAATGTTATCTCTCTTTCTCTCTGAGTTAGAACTAACTCGTTCAGTTCTCGCTAATTGGCAGCCTACGTTTACGTTTATTAGATGTCACACTATATATACAAAGCTATAATGGTAATGTTTCTAACAGCACATTTTACAACGATATTGGGAAACACGTGAAACTTTTCTTCCTAGAGAAATTTCCTTCACTCTCCAGGTGTTTTCACTGTGACGTTTCAGGCTACTATTCGGACACGCGATTTCATCCTTAATTAATTTAATGAGTTGTGCAAGTTGGGGGTTATTACGTATATCTCACGCATTAAAAGGTCATTGTACACCGATAAACACACATACACGAGCAGGTTAGAGGTCACAAAACAAATGTATCAGTCAGGTGACAGTTCGAATCCGCCGTTCTGCAACGTCCAATAATGCTGGAAAGGCACAAAAGTGAAAGCAAGCTCGCGGCATACGTCACCCGCAGGCCGGCACCCATTCGGTTACAGGAGATAAATCGGTGCAATTCTTCTTAACCCAGTGAAACGTGCGAGATTCGTAGCTCACGACTCCACAATATAAAGCAACGTGTGCACATTTCACTCTTCTGGTACGGGAGTTACCACGGCTTGAAAATGGCGTCATATGCAGCGCACAGTATTGTCTAATGTACATAAGACGACTACGCCGTTAACCTCTATATCGGCATGTTGGTATGACATTTCAGAACTGATCGTAGTGCTGCCTAAAAATGTCGAAGCTTTGTGCAACTGCTGAAAAAGACACAGCAGTAGAATGGCAAAATGTGGTACTAGAAGCGATCGAGTCATATTTTGCGATACATGTGTACATGGCGAAGCCTGGTCGCCCTTGTCTGACAAATTCTATTTGTTTATTCCGAGAGTTTGCTGCAAATAAATAATAAAGCAGTTTCACCATATGAATGTAGTGTGCGCAAGATAAGCATGTCGACAAGAAATTCCGGTGAAGACATATCTACATTTGGATAGGCAAAATCGTCAGCTTTGTGCACAACAGTAGCAAAGAATTTATCCAAAGAGCGAAGTGCGAGTTTGACCATCAACACCAAGAAAACATCTGCCAGTATTGCGCGAAGGACAGTTATCACGAAATGAAAGGATGAAATGATTTTGCAGCGAACTATTCGTTAACGTCACTCAGAGCTGTGCACGTCACACATATGCCGCGCTTTAGCACTGCCGTTGCTTTATCTTATTTTGGACGGAAAGCAGCCAGAGTACCTGTAACTTTTGGAGCTCTGATTGACTTCATCACAAGGGCATGGCTTTGCGGTGCTTTCCAGGCGCCGAGCTCGAGATGCGCGCGTCTCATGGACTGAAGTACTCACCCAATAGGTCTGCGAGCAATTGCATTTTCGCAAATTTAACGGTCGATATCGATTTTACTGATAATCCTCTGCAATGTACAGATTACACTCTCACGCCTAATTGCGGTAAATTAAAGTTTACTTACAAGTTCCCGTGAATCGTTATTCTCAAATAGCAATTGTAATTCGTTTTATTGCGTCCGCCAGGGCCCATGATAACTGCGCAGAAGAAAAACAATTTTGCCTCCAAAGCGTTTTTTTTTTTCATTTACCTAAAGTCGTCCTTGAAACACCCTGTATATATCTGCAGCGCGTCAAACGCGCTATCACTTTGCAGGTAGTCATAAGGATTGGCCCTCTGCAAGCCTTCATGAAAGCTCGCCAGATCATTTGTGGCGTCCCTTATCGCTGTGATGGCTTGGAGGATGTCGCAAGTTGTCAGATTGGAGCAAACCAAGACCTCCTCGTCCACCGAGACGAAATCGCCGGCCGTGGCAGCTGATGTTGTGCCTATTTACCGATTCCTGCAGCTCCGTGGCTGAACTGGATGACTCACGGTCGTGGCTTACCCATTCACTTGCGCGTCACCACAGGTGCGGCTTAGTGTATTCGTTATCAAATGACAATTCAGCGATTTTGAACAGATAAATTTCTCTTAGTTAAATCGGAAAATCCGGTTTAGTTGTCGTCGGTATAGCGGCATTCAAAATATAAAAAAACATAGGTCAGGCCATACGGAATGCTTCGTTGTACCGGCTATTTCGTAGTAGAAGCGTTCGTTTTAGCGGAATTTGACGGTGCAGAGTTTCAAAAAAGGGAGACCTGTAGCAAGTCCCCAGAGAAGTTCTAAGACCTTGTAAACAACTTTTGTTGTACAAAATCCTGTTAGAATTCTGATCGAGAATGCTCAGAAGTACTTGAAGAAAAAAGAAACGATAAAAAAAGATGCCTACACTTCTGAAATGCACTTCACGCAAAAATTAGCATCGTGTCATTCAAGTCACAGCATACACTCGGGACCGCTGTACAGCTGCTATCTCCAAGCTATTCTTACGCCGGAAATTATGGTCGGAGTAGATATCGGAACTTGATGTCGGGGGTGACGCATAGTGACGAGCAAGAGTCATGAATATTTAGCAATCTTCTGGTCTCGAAAATTCCCCAACACTCAATCTTTTTGGCTATGAACAATTATTAAGTGTTAATACGTTGTCTCGACCAAGCAAGACCCATTGCGATATGGCTCTTGCAGCCGATTGCAACCTCTCCACAGAAAACAATGCTCGCGACCAGTAGTGAAATGCATAAAATGGTAAAGAACATCGAGAGCTTTAAAAGCTGCGGATCTTGCCCGAAATCATTTTTCGTCATTCCATCAAAGCCTATTTTTTGACCCCCATTGTTATGGTCGCAGTGCCTCCGGCTGTTGAAAGCATAAGGGTTGAGTGCAGTCTCGAAGATCCTTTCCTCAAGATTGGCGTAGGCTTTCGCCAGTGCAAAGTCTTTTCTTACAGCAGAAAATAAAAGATACAGCCTGAGTGCTTCGCGAGATTCCGCGTAGCTACGTGTCGCAGTCTCTTGGGGGCAATCTTCGGGCGACAACGCGATGCAAGCGTGTCCGGGCTTCACACCACAGAAACGAATGCAGTCTATAGAATTAAGGAATTTGAAAGCAACGCCTGATGTTTTCGTCAGAAAAGCCACCTTAAGTTTCTTGTAAAGACCATGAGCTTTGTTCTTGTAGTCCTCCCTAGTGACAAAAAGGAACTCAAGTGAGCTATTGGTAACCATGCAAGGGGTCAATAGCCCTGCATCCAAAGCTTCTTCAAGTTCTGCAATAGTGTCAATGGGGTTTGGCGGAACTCTTACCGTGAGACGGGAGGTGAGTTCACCACGCAGATAAAAAGACAGCGGGAATATTCCCAGAATCCAAACAACTATCACAGTCATTTGACTCTTGAAGCACCAACGCCTTTTTCGTCCACCCGCGTTGCGGGGAATGGGAACCGATGTCGACAGGAACGACCCAGCCAAGATGGTTGCGAATTCTATGAGTAGACTGCTGTCAAAGTGCCAACCGAATTGTATAAACTCACCTAAAGACAATGCCAGCCAAGAAACCACAAAAACGGAAAGAAGCAACCCTATGACGGCGTTGGAATTCATTACCGTAGAAAAAAACGATTCTTCTTGGGCTCCCGCCCACGTGTAAAAAGTTTCATGCCGGTAGGCGTACACTTTAGGGAAAGCGTATTGGCGAAATATAATATCATCTAATCCGGTTCGGTCCAGTACAATATCAACGTGTCGTCTGCTGAAATCTCGAGCGGCAAAGGCGTACAAGCCATACAGTTTATACTTCAGCGTTACGTTGAAAGAGCGCAATGCAGCGAGTAGGACTTGATATTGTTTCTGATTGCAGGACGAAGAAGGTCCTTTGCAAATTCCTATGCTCCATACATCCCACGCGCATGTTACACCCGCTGAGTAATGACTTCGATTTGCCGGCACGTGCAATGTCGAACGAAGCGCATTTACGGGAAAATTTGTATGCGTTGTCAACCTGCTCATTTTCCCACTCGCCGGATTTATTGTGGGCTAAGAATGATACTTCAGTACCACCTGAGTCATTACCGCGATATGCAACGAGACTCTCAATGAACCCAGATTGGCGTTTTGGTAGTTCAAAATAACTGTATCAAGAAGGTACCAGCGGCGAGTGTGCAACACCGCAGATATGCATTCATTGCTTTCCTTTGCAACTGTTCCAGCGACTACAAGTGTCCTTATGTTGTAGTAAATGTTGAACAAAACTACGTCGTAAAAAAGGTGTTTTGGGGATCTATAGTGCGTGTATTTCCATGCAAACCTACGCATAAGCACGTTCCCGGTGTTGTCCAGGTGGTTTCCGCAGTTAATATACACAAGGTCACTGTGGTTAAGCATCCACGATTGCAGCCAAAGCACAGGCCCATCGTTTTCTATCAAACGGCTGTTGTTAACACCGTGAGTACGATGCATTTGTGTTATCACGTGGAAGCAAAATACTACAAAAAAGATGTTCATTATTAAAACGTCATAGATAGTGCTCAAAACTGCTGGTAATACTCAGAATGCACAGGCATGCGGGAAATTTGAGCTCAATCAGCACGCATGGTGTTGGGCCATACAAACATATTCCTCCATGGCAAACTTGAGCATGTAGATTTGTTACTCGTAGATATTCTTCCCTGTTCCCAGAGTTCTCATTGCTGAGTGGGGACGAATTCTGAAAAAAGGAACACGAAGAAAAAACGTTATTCCCAATTTGAGTCACGGAAATCAAAAAGCTTCTCATATATCACCCTTACATTTTGTACAGTTTACAAGTATTCAGGAGGTTGTTTTAAGCAGACCATTGCCATTTCGTTCTTCAGCTAAGCAATCCATCTTTAACGCGTGAAAATTACGCCAACGTCATTTCAACGTCTGGTCCAGAAAGAGAACTGTGAACGTTCATAAGGAATTCTTGCATGCGAAAATCTGTTATCATAAATTATCTAACGAAGAAGGCACTCGATATACTGTGCCTTCCTTCAAAGCGGGCTGGTAGAAAGAGGTGTGACTTAGTTTTGTGCATAATACCGACGGAGCAAATTGGCAATGTTCCTGTTGCTACTTACCTTCTTGTAGGTCAATTTGGTACTGAGCTGAAAGAGTGATACGTTCCGTTCCTTCCCCTTTCCAGGAGGTGCCACATATAAGCGAGAGTGTTGCATTTGAAAATTCAGAATATCGCATATTCCAACCCAATAAACACAATTTATCATTGTCTGGGCAACAGGGTGTGCAGTCAATTGTACAGCGTTCGTGCCATGCGCAGCCTCCCATTGGAAATGAAATAAATTATCTCGATGATTTCTCTAATTGTTTTACAAGCCACCACCAACAATGCACTAGCGCATTTGTTGGCACTTTAGGTGTACCGGCCTCTATTGATTTTTTACACCACGCCTCCTCGGTTGTTCTCTACGCCACCTGTGGCCGAGTGAAAGGGCCCTGTTCTGATAATAGGCCACGCTTTGTCATCAACATTCTCAGAACCGACGCCTCGCGTTTCAATACAGAAAAGGCTCCTTCTTTCGCAACAGTCTTCCTTTCGTGCGTGTGGTGTGACCTATATTTCTTTCAGCTCTGGGACTTCCTTAAAAATTACGCGTGAAACCGGATAAAGTCATCTGTATGTCCCGTATACTGCGGTCTGTTTAGGTGTTGCACAACAAAACTTCCTCATTCGTCTGATTACGTGCACGCAATCGGATTTTCGATCTCACTATGCCTTTGAGATCTTCTAGTTTTTCGTGGGTTTATACGTCGATGGCTCATTTTTGCTCGAGGATTTGATTCTTGCAATTGCATTGGGGCAATGGAGAACCGCAACAGCCCCTAAATGAAACGAGTCTGTGGCAGCAACCAGTGGCCCACTTAGCACGAAATTTAAAAACGTCAGGGTTTATGCCCCTATTTCGTTTCATGCAAGGAAGCAGATACAATGGTCATTCCTACATTGACACGTGAGAAGAAATTGGTTGTTTAAAACTGTGTACGTGCAAGCTACCAAAGCGCCTAGTCTTTTGCAGAGTGCAAACAATAATCATGGCCCTGTAAACGACAGCCATCGCCCGGTGCAAGGACAACAAATATGAATAGAAGTTAGACAACCACCTCGTGCATGTACTATAATTCTAGGTAGGTACTAACATGACCTAGACTGGCAGTGCTGTCCCCCAGAAACAGCTCAGTACTATGAAAGCATTGTGAAGTGCACTGACAATCTTCATCTTTCTGCGCTCACTAAAGGGCAGGCGCGGAATGGAAGGTGAGCTCTGCAAGCACAATTGTTGTGTAGACTCATTACCTCTGTAACAATCTTTTTTCTTTTTTATGTAAACAGGGGGCACAAAGAGCGGAAGATCCGCTTAAGTTGTTCCAGAGCACACTCCATTCCTAAAACCCGGAAAGGTCCATTGGAACTGGTGGAGGCAGCGATAAATGTCCCATACTTCACGTGCGACGCAACAAGACATGGTATGCTTCTTGGTTGCTTTATAATGGGAATGCAATTAACTCCCCCCCCCCTTTTTTTCAGGAACGAAAATGGAACCTGTGGCAAGGAAGGAATTCGAGGAGAAGTTCTTCACAGCAGTTGTGGAGGTACTTATCACCGTCCTTGAGGAAGGTTCCAAGTTTGCTAACTGCCTTATATTTTGATGAAATGTTTGCAGGCTGGTCTCGTGGTTCAGCAATCGCAATCATGGCTGTGTGGTAGCCCTGACGGCCGGTTGCAATACCAAGACAGCCCTTGCCTTCTTGAGATCAAGTGCTCTCACAGTAGAAAGGACAGCATGTTGATTGATGCAATGAAGGAGGTTTCCTTTCTGAAGTACGTAAAGTACATAGATGGTCGGCTCACGTTGCTTATGAGCCTCAGGTACTATACGCAAGTGCAGTTGCTGATGTATGTCTGCAACATGAGCCTGTGCTTCTTTTTTGTGTATTCGAACCTCCAGAGCATTACTCTTCTTATTGGGAGAGATGAAGTGCTTATTAGCGCAGCAGTGCGAGCTCTTGAAGACATACTTTGTGTGGCTTTTGCCAGCTGTTGCCATGCGACACATGTAAATACTTTGTGCATTGTGTATAATGAAAGTGTGTGAAATGCTCTGTATTGTTCTATGCTTAGAGGGAAGAAACACGCACCTCAAAGTTTCCACCCGCATTTATTCTCACAATTAAAAAAAACATGCATCAGGACTGCAGTACCTGAACATAGTCACCAGCAGGAGCAGCATTGCACTTCGCTTGCTTGTAATTCTCATTTGGTTTCAGGATAGGGGGCTGCAGGTTGGATAAAACGCAACACATGTGAAAGACATCACTCATTGCTGGAAGCAGCTCTGTCGGCACTTGAGCATTCAGGATGTTGTACAGTTTGATTCGTTGGATCATTCGTTCTGCATGGATCCTTACTTGAGCAATATTGTATGTTTCTTGCCCCTGCCAGTGCAGGAAAGGCGGCATTACAAGCACAGCCTCTGCCTCATCAAGGCCTGCCTGAATGCCTGGAAAGCCCTTGTTGGCCAATATCGTGTCCCCTGGTTCGACTAAATCCAAGAATCCCGAGTTCACTCTAATTAATGCATCCGAACATCTTCCACCGTATGCTTCTGAATTAAAGCATATTGTGCCGCAGGGTGTTATACCCACAAACAATTCGCAGTGTAGGTTCCCTTGTAGTGTGAATAAAGGGCCCTTTGCTGCTCCACGGTGCCCGGCTGTTCTGTACGCGCCTCTGTACAGTCAATTATCATTCAGCAGCGTGGGTAGTGCAACTTAAAACTGTCTGGTAGCCGGGCTTTGATGACACTTGCGGGGGGGGGGGGGCGGTAGATCCACTTCTGTGTTGCAGTGCAGTGTAACCGTAGCATGCTGTTGAAGTGGCGTGAAGCGGTCGTCCTGCTCACTGAGAATAGCATGACCAGAGATGAATACCTGATGCCCAGTTTGAGACCTTTATGAGAAACAGAAGCAGCTTGTCACAGAGGGGAGGGTCACACGAGCCGTTCGGCGCGAGCAGTCAGAAGGCACAGCAGAAGGGCAAGCACATCCATCGCAACACCACATAGATCCATCACCGCAGAAGCACAAGACTTCACGCTGTCGTAGCCAGTGAAGCAGGCGGTCCGGTAATCGGACCCACTGTGCCGGGACATTCTACTTCACAAAGAGCTGTGTGAGAAGCCTGCGAACAGGCATCCCTCCCATCGGATGGGGACAGAAATATCGAAAAAGACTTCTCAAGTGTCAAGTTGTCTTCGGTTTGGCAGCCCTTGAAAAAAAAACATTACAACAGATGGTTACTAGTGAGGCAAAAACAGCAGGGAGTGCAGGATGTACCCTGGCCAGCCATGCAGCCTTAAAATTTTCACAATTGAGGCACCCTGAAGAAATTACGCCCACCTCCCCTCGCGGGAACCCTGGTGTGATGCGACGCTGAGGGGGGTTCAAGCGCAAGCGGAGAGCAACCGTCGACCGAAAGGCCGCCGGAGAGCGGCACACTGGTTATATGCGCAGCACTCCCGAAGGAGAGGAGACCGCGGAGAGAGAGAGAGCACTGCACATGCGCAGCACCGCGCGCAGCGCCGCCCACCGGCGGAGTGAGAGCGTGCTGGACCGCACACCCGCAGATGTTGAGAGAATGTGTTCGCTCTCACCTGGGCACGCGCCGGCGCCAGTGCGCCTGCCGCGGCTATGACGCAACACAACCCAACACAATAAACTTTAATCCAATCCAAATCCAATCAAACCCAAGTCAAACCAAGCCAAGCCAAGCCAATCGAATCCAATCCAATGCCCCTCGCGAGAGAGTGTTCGCTATCGGAGAGGAGAGGGGGAGAGTGCGGACAACAACGGAGCACGCAGGACAACCATCAAAAGCAGAGGGCGTTGCTGCCAGCACTCAATTTATCTGACAAATGAGTATGGCATCCATTAAGCGGAGGGATCTGTAATTGTCTGCCAGCACTCTAAATGTTATACACTAACAAGTGTTGTATTATCGATTAATTTGATCCACTACTTTTTTCTTGGAGTCAGTTTTTGTCTGGCATGTTTCCACTCTACACTTAACACTGTTTACTTCTCATGAGTGTTGTGGGTCGTTGGAACTGCAACGGTAGCTCGTTAGTTTTGTGAAGGAACGGTAGGAACGGCGTTCCTTGTGCAAACGTTACATCTCATTTCACTGTTTTTGATGCCAAGGCTCGAGTACAAAAATCTACAAGTCGCTACTGTGTTTCTCTTTCAATAAGGTGGCCAATTTGCCCTTCCTTCAGCAGAACGTGCTTCCTCGATCGTCAAAGGCAGAAGAATAACCACGGAGCGGGCCGCAGCTTGTGCTTGCTTTAATGCCGGTTGAGCTGACGCGGCGTTCGACGGGTCTATACCGCAGCCGCGAGAATGCTTTTCACTTTACATCGTTGGTCTGGGGAAGCCAGGAAGTGCCTCTGGCCGATAGATTTGTTCCCTGCCTGGGAAACGTTGTCTGCCCGAGCGGCGCTGCAGGTCCCTTGTGAAACCACCGTATGCGTATACTTCAGGGGTAATTACCGCCTTAGTGCGCGCGATGCGCGGGTGCGTTGTTGTCGGGGGAGTTGCTGCCACTGTGACGTTATTGGAAGGCTCACCGGCTATCCATACAGCTAAGCGCGCCGTTTTGTCTACGGCATGTTGTACTGCTCGAAGTTAGAGTACGCGCGCAGTTTTCCACCGCGCGGTCTGTCGCCGATCTATAGGGGATGGGTCGACGGGAGTGCCAGGTCCATTTTGTATTGCACGCGTCGTGTTGAGAAAGAACAGGAATTTTGTCATTGTTGGGCGTAATTGCGTCGCGCGCCAATGGACAATACCTGAGAGAGGCCGCCCCAATTCCGACGGCCAGCGTTCAGAGTTGCTTTAGTTGGCCGGTATTAACTTGTTTTATAGTACTTGTGCTTTGATGAATACCTGGGAGTTTGAGTGAGAGTGACAGTGTGGATCCCACGATGGTTTGTGTACAAATCTTTGGTTTTTGTTGGCTTCGCCAATCAGCCGGCCAGTGTTTGTTAGTAGGTCCTCAAGGCGTGGTTTTTGTGTAATAAAACCGGAGTGTTTGGTGTTCCTGTACAGTGAGAGCGAGAGCTAGAAAGTCGATTTAGAGAAGCTTGAGTCCGGTCAGTTGACCGAACGAGAGCGAACGAGGAACCCCTCGTGAGTTAAATATGTTTAACTGAGATCATTTAGGTATTTCCCTGTTTTGAGCAACTGATTTGTGCAACAACAGCAACTGATTTGTGCGTCCCCTCAACATATTTTTATATCTTCAGTTGTTGCTTTTATGTAATACCCTGATTGTGTTCAGTATATTTTGTACTTTTTGTGCGTAGATTTCGTGTGTGGCTACGCTGTTGACTTTTCTGTTTTCTTGCTATCATCTTCCGACTTAAACATGTATTGCGACCTCGCAGTCATGACTTCTTCTGCTGTCTTTTGTTACTCGCAACTTTGGTCTGTATGATCCGCAAAGCTTCACTTTTGTAATTCCCTTATTCAATTCTCTGCAAAGAAGCCTGTAAGGTATTTTAAATAAACTGTAATATTGAATCAGCATTTATTAAAGGCATATCTACTGTGAATTTCGACGCAGTAACCTTACTCGAATTTTTAAGACCGAAGTGGGAAGTGCCATATGTGTCGCACCTATAATAGACGAGCACCAAAATCGCAGTTAGACATGCCTGGAGTTTGTCCGGTGCTCCCTGAAACAAATCGTCTACGGGTGTTTTTTGGATGCTTTTTATCTCCGGATAATCTGCTGCCGGTGGTGTTCATATTCGTACCATATACGAAGTTCGATGTCAGTTTTAAAGTTCTCACTTCATTTCGCTTCATGAATGTCCGACACCATATTTATTTTAAAAATTTATATGTAACGTTAATGTAACGACACGTGCCAATGTTCGAAATGGAACTGGAACGCGTTCCTTTCGCAATAAGGGAACTTGTAACGGGACCTCGTTTCAAAATTGGGAAGAAACGAGGAACGAGCTTTCGTTCCTGTTTTAGAGGAACGTGTACATGGCCATGCTTTTGGCGCGACGCTTCTGCCACGGCGCACAGCAGCTCCACGTTGTGCATGTCTGGAACAGAATCTGAATCGCTGCAATCCTCATGGCATTCCGAATCCATAGCTGCATCGCTGTCAGCATCCGCTCTGCTTTCTCTGAAGTCGGGAGCCGCTGAGTTCCTTTTGTGCCCCCTTGGCAACCAAATAGCTTCGTCACAGCGAGTTAGCTGTTGTTATCCAGGACGAGGGTCCGTAAAGGCGAGCGCGACATGTTTGTTTGCGATGCTTACCTCTTATACCTTGACACGCTTGCTTTCGAGTTGACTGGGTTCGCTTTGTAGGCTGGTGGGAATATTGTGGGGGAGTACCCAGGATGGGACGTGAGCGAACTTTCTCGCCGCCAACCAAGTGCTTGGAGCGTATTCTTGAAGCTGCGTTGGGGGTCGATTCCGAGCCGTAGCGATCGCTGTAAAGAAAACCCGGTAGCTGTAAACTAATGCGAGCATTACTCGCAACACTGAGTGCCCGTTCCGACTTGCGAGCGAAAACGCCGGGAATTCTGTCGCTTCGTCGCGCGGTGATCGTTTTTGTGGTTTAGTCTGGTCGAATTTTAGTCGCTGCGACAGAACTCGCGTCGCTTCAGTCGCAAGTGTCATGTGACTTGGGAAAGTACGAGCGGCTCACGATTTTCGGGCACGATAAACACCTATCACAATATGCATTATCCCCCGACACGCAATTCGCGTGACGCAGGATGCTATTCACTTCGGAACTGGTCGAGATAATAACAAGCGTTTCCTACCTTCACTCTTCGTACTGCCCCAATACATTTGGTCCGGCGGTCGTGCTCCACTTTCGTCCGGGAAACCTGTAGAGGCTGACTCCGTGCTGTCCTTCTCGGCTGTGGCAGTCTTTCACGCACATATATAATTTGATACTACTGACTGGCGAGTTCCCTAAGGTGATGCAAACAGCACGTGTAGCACCAGTGTTCAAGACTGGAGAAAGAAACGTTATTAATAATTAAAGCCCTATTTAAATATTGCCAATCTTTTCAGAAGGCATAGAGAAAATATTACATATTAAAGTTACGTCTTATTTTAGTAAGCATGAGTTCCTTTGTGATTTTCAACATGGATTCAGAAAGCACCGTTCCACTGAAATTGCACTTCTAAAGCAAAAAGAAACCATCATTGATGCTTTTAATCGTAAACAATTAGCAATAGGCATTTATATAGACTTTTCAAAAGCATTCGACCTCATAAATCACTCAATCCTTCCGTCCAAATTATATATGTATGGGGTGAGAGGAATAGCCTACAGTTTGTTTAAAACCCATCTTGCGCAGAGAACACAATATGTAGATGTACACGGGTTTAAATCTTCTATACAAGCTATAAAGCTGGTGTACCTCAAGGGAGTATTTAGGGCCACTTTTGTTCTCCATTTATATTAATGATATTGTCAACTGTACTAATAATGCAACTTTTGTGTTTTACGCCGACGATAATACAGTTTTTGCTATAGGCAAATCGGAAAAAGAATTAGAGGTACAAAGCAAGAAAATACTGCTTGACTTAGAGAGTTGGGCAGGCGCGAACCACCTTCGCATAAATACGAAAAAAACTAAGGTTGCCGTGTATTCCCCTAAAGGAAAACAAGTAGCTCCAATAAGTGAAACTTAGGCAGTACGCCGATAGAGATTGTCGATTCTGTAAAAATCCTCGGAGTGATTTTTTCAAAACATTTAACATAAAACGAGCATATTCAGTATGTACAATCAAAAGCGTCATCTGCTGTTGGCGTTATTGCTCGAATGAGGCATATTTGTCCTGTAAAAGTGAAGATTCTATTGTAGAACTCCTTGGTATTCTCGTTGTTTTCTTACTGCAGCCTTGTGTGGTGCAAGACGGGCGTGTCCAATTTAACAAAACTACATCTATTACAAAAAAGAGCTGTTCGCTACATAGCTAACGTTCACTTCCTTTATCCAACTAAGAACCTTTTTTTGAAGCACGACATTCTTTCAGTGTACTCTTTGTATAATTATAGGCTGTTGGTAATCTACAAACGATTTGTACAGTGTAATAAAAACGTCCTAACCTTGCTAGCTCAACTGCGACAAAACACCCATGTTCGACAAACACGTCACATGGAGAGATGGATAGTGCCGACGCCACACGCTTACTATGTTCAACAATCTTTACGGTACACATTGCCTGTTCTGTTAAATAAGCTAGTTAAAGAAACCTTTGACCCCATCTGTAATGCAAACCGTAACATTAGATGGTTTTGTGAGCAGAAGTTGTGATTTTTTGTACTTTTTCTGTGTTGTTGTTGTTGTTGTTTATGCGGTTGTTGTTATTTTCTTTTAAGTGAAAGAACCTCACCTTCTGTGTTATTGCATGAAGTGGTAGTATGCAATATGTTTTTGAAATTGTGCGTGTAACCTAAGCTCTCTCCGCTAAGCTGTCAACGAAAAGGTGGTCGGGGCCCCGTCAAGCTGTTCAAACAGCTTTTTGTCTCACCTCCTCCTCTAAAAAACGAAATAAAAGAATGAAAGAAAGAAGAAAGAATATCGGCGGCGATAGCTATGTTTCACGGGATGTCGAACTGGCGAGTTCCCATTTTCCTTGCCCTGGAGCATGCTGCTGTCCGGAATGGGCCAAACTGACCCCAAACGCCGACTTAATAACCGCTCTGAAACATTAAAATGCACCGCCCGCACGGACGACTGGCCAAGACTGGCTTCGTGGCCGACCCAGTGTTGGCACGGCACTCCGTCAGGTGTCGCGACCTCCGCCGAAGTCAGTTAAAAACGGCAATAGCTCCGCCTAAGCGACGGATCCGGATGTCAACGGGTGAGCGCGTTTTGATGGGAGGCTGATATGTATGCGTGATAATGCCCGCCTTTTCACCCGCAGTTTATTTGGCATGTCTGCAGTAGTGTATAAGCATATTAAGTCCACAAAAGCAGGGAAATGGCTCGTGCCACGTTCAAATTATTCCCAGTAACGCACTACGTGCGCCACGCGGAGTAAAATTCGTCTGCAGTGATGAAGCACAGAGACAACTTCCGTTGCCGTTCTTAAGTTGTAACCGAGTATAATAGACAGTGTTAGTATAGCGCGAGCTAGTGTTTAGCGCGCGCAAAATATTGCGCTTGTGCTCCGCAAACATTTTCTACCAACCCCGCTTTCAGTACAGCGCCAGCAACGCTCCGCGAATACCATAGAGTTAATACAGGGGCCTTAGCTCAGAATCGTCGCTAGCGCCATCTAGAACACCAACAAATAACTATACCCACAAATCCCGTAAACCCCGCGGAGTTTACGGGATTTGCGCTGCGTGTCTAAAAGGGGCCCTTGCAGTGTTTTGGTTCTGTGTCGCTTCTTTTCACATTTCCGCGCCCCATAAAACTTTTTATGGTGACGTCTATTGGCGATGAGATGTTTGAGTTGCGCCCTATGGCTCTGACGTCGGCTTAGAAACTCGCTCCGCTGTCGTCTGATACACTCCGCTCGTGAGGGGCAGCAGTGCCTCTGCTAGAAATCGCCCGCTTTGACGCTTCAGTGCATTAAAAAGCGTATTTCTAGTACTTCTGTTGTTTTGCCAGCTCCTGACGCATCTGAATATTTTAAAGCTGTGTCTCCCACAAGTTTGCAACACACGATGAGTGAGAACAACTTTCTTCAGAGCATCAGTCAGAAGATCATGTGTGACTCGTCCCTTCTAGCTTATTCGCGAGGTTCAGCGCTCAGACCTCCTCGATAAGTATTCAAAATGTGTAGGCTTGCATGCAGCATCTTTAAAATGCTCTTATGAAGACTCAACAATCGAATGCTACGCACCAAGCAGCGGCCCCCTACACGCGCATTGCACAGCAGGAAATAAAGCGGCTGTCATCTATTTCTTCCGTTGTTGACTTGTATCAGGTGACTGTTTTTTTTTCTGTGCCCAACACATTATTTTTCTGCACCGTCACAAACGTCTTATTTGTAGATTTGGGGATGTTTGGGAGGCTCACAAAGATCGTGGGCATATTTTATTCAGGCTGTATGGCATACATTTCGCTCTTCACAAAAAATTGCTTTCGTTATGGGTGCGTGCAATAAGGTGCATATCCGCAGCTTACGTTGTATATTCACATGCAAATCGAATGAGAAGGTTTGTGCTACGCCACTGCGATCGCTTCCCAGAGAACTTACGTTGTCTAGAGTACTAGAAGGCGGCTTTTGTGCTCCGAATTTATACCGTAACCATCGTTATCAGAAGGAACTGACTCTAAACCCAAGCAATTATGACATGATTACGTTGTTGAAAGTGTGATATACTCACTGTGGAAAACGTCCAGGGAGGCAAGGAAGAGGCCGTCGCCTGGGAAAAAGCAATATTGTCGCGTGGATTGCGTGTTAAGCAGGGCAATCCCCTGTTTAAGGTATGTAAGGGTCATTGCACTTGGTACAATCTCCAAGTGATGGATACGTGCCGTGTTTCTAGGATAGCCGGCTAGCACGAAGACGACGACACAAACGCGTGCCCCGGGCCCCGCGCGCTTCTCTCGGTCAGCCATTTTTGCTGAGATTTGACGTGCTCTCTCGCCTTTCCATTTTAGGCGCCCCGCCCCTAATAAATCGGTGCAACACCGTACAGCCGATTTTGCCTGCGTCTATCGGGACGCAACAATATGTTTACATTATCTACAGGGAGCCGTTCTCAAAGCAGCCATGTCGGTTGGTTGGTTGGAACCAAAAATCAGTGGCGCGTACCCACTCTGGAGGATTGGCCAAGTCAGATTGGGGAAACTGGTCAAGAATTCAATCTAAGGGAAAAATAGAGCTGTGGAGTGTGAGGGAGGTGATGTTGGCAATTTTGAGGGGAAAAAAAACTATAGCATACTGAAGTAAAAACAGATACTACACGTACCAGAGAAAGAAAGTACGAAGTGTCTTTTAACAGGGTAGGCGACCGGATTGTGAAATAAAAGCGTGAAGGGCGCGACAAACATCCAGCCATGTCGTCGCCTCGCTTGGTCGTCTTCGTCTTCGTCTGAGTGCCTGCTGAGCTGGGTGGGAACTTCTTCGTCTTCCATGAAAGTTCCAACACTCACTAACGAACGCAATCAATAGTATAAGTTCATATATTGCAAAAATCGAAATGATGAATATTTACAAGCAGCCGCTTATAATCCCCCCCCCCCTTCCAGGAGTAAAGAACAAATCCTGGTCTACTCGGAATGGCGTTGAATGAATCCAAGAAAATTACTCTTACTCTCTTGTCCTGGACTGAGGACCCGGCCCACCAATCAGCTCGATATTACTGTTCAATAAACGTTTCTCCTCCTTATCCTTCTACTACTCCCCCTCTTTCTCTTCCTAGCAGTTTTTCTATAACGCAAAACGCATATCTGAATATTGGGAAGATATGGCAGTGGGAAATGTACCGGATTTCCCCCCAAGTCCGAACAAACGTTGTATTACTGTATATGTACCGTAAACGTGACGCGTTTTGCTTAAAGGGGCACTGACACAAAATTTTGAAGGCGACATAACTTCGGAGATAGATTGGTGGGAACACATATACATCATCTGCAAAATATCAGCGGCGAATACAGCCTAGAACATATTTAAAATCAATTTTAAAGTGTGCGAAATGCAACCGAGCAGCCAGTAGAGGACCACGCGCTATCGACATCCCGAGGATATTGTGTAAATAAACACATCCAAACACCTCGCGAGTTTGTGTTTGCCGCTTCCGCACTGCCGGAGTTTTTCGCCGGCTCGCCCGGCTCGCCGCTCCAATCGGAGGGCCGGAGGGCGGAGCTTCTGCTCTCGAGAACGAACGACCCGATCGTTGGCAGAGGAGGCGCCGTCATTTCGTCAGCTAATCGGGCAGCTGGCCGCGACCAAAGTTCTACAGCGATTCCAGGCACTCTGTTTCTATTACTGTTTATTACCATTGGATGCGAAAACGCGCCGGAGGCACGACAAGCCCACTCAGCTAGCCGCACGGCCACTGTGCAGGCGGCGGCCACGGCCGCGAAGTGGCCCAGGCCGGCGCAGGTAGCTCGAGTGATAGCTTGTTACCGCTGCACGAAATTGTCCCCAAGTCCCGACCATGGTGGCTTACATGAGAAAGGAGTTAATGATGCGATGGCGGGTTGCATTAAAAATTGTCATCTGCACCGCTTACGAGAGCGGCACTCGAATATCCGCCGCAGTGCTAAGCCGAACACGTCTGTAGGCGGACCTGTAGGCGGACCGGCCGGCTGCTCCCAGCGCGCGTCTTGCCACCCACCGTCTCGAGCGTCGCGCGTCGTTCTTTAGCCGCAGTAGCATTTGCACTCGCAGCGCCTGCGTCACATCCACGGTCGCTTTTTAATTAAACGCCTCACGAGATGAGTACGTGGGGGCATTCGCAGAAACTGCCGTCGATGCGGATTCGACAGTGCTACGGCGGCTCTGCTCTGTGATATCCCTCCGACGGTCACGTGGTCAGCTTTGTTCACACAAAATCCACAAAATCCATCGTTTCGCGGCACTCGCTGAAACCGAAACTGCGACTGGCCGCATTGAAAATGCCTCTAATTAAACAACCGTCGCACGCTGAAGCAAATGAGGTTATTACAGGTTATAAGTAGGTCACCAGCTACTCATCGCAACAAAAAAAAAACAAGATGCAAAATTTTTGTGTCAGTGCCCCTTTAATAAACCTCCATGCTGGTTAGATGCCTGATATACAATAAGCACGCGCCGATACACACAGTGGGTTATTTTGAACTCAACCTACAATTCTTGCAGCTCATACTGCATGTCGGCAGACTTTCATGCGATGACAACGTAAAGTGATGTAATACAATACTTTGGATCGTTCGATCAGGTTTCAAAAATTGTTTTACCATAGATATGATTACGGCGAATAGTAATGCCTTCTGCCAAAGCCGACAGCCCCGAAGGCCTGTAATTTGATTTTATCTTGTATTTTCGCCGTTGTCGGTTACTAGCAGCTGGTTGCTTCCTTTGTTCGAAAGATTGCCTTATACAGAAGCTGACGCCTGGCTCCGACTCTTCTCGCTTAGCACAGGACCGGCTTTGCAAGGAATGGGGCGACGGCAGCAATAATTGTTCCGTATAGCGTATTGAAAACTATACTTTTACTCATGCCTTGAGCTAGTGTCTGCGATTGTAAGTCTTTTATTATGATAAAAAGTTACGCGCACGCAAAATCTGGTGCGGACAAGCATCAGAAGCCAACCGAGTTGAAAGAAACAGCAGGGAGAGTGAGTCACAGGCGATATTCCCTAAGCCGACGTCACGGAGGCCCACTTTGCAGCGCCGCCCGTGGTCGCGCTCTCCGCCAATAAGCAAAGAGCACGTTTAGATCACTTCAAAAGCAGCTGCGAGTACTCGACGGCCAACAGCAGCTACCCGAAGACGCGGTTCTGCGCGCTTCGTTGCCGCTTCGTCGGCGACGGCAGCAGCATATCCCCACTGTCACCTCCGAATACGTCAGGCACAAGTGGACTCTGCTGTCGCCTCGTTTAGACCTGATACTGGCACATTGCGAGCTTGGTTTCGTTTTGCAGCGCGGAAAACGAATGCGGCTTCGTTTCGCATATATACGCCGCAGAAAAATATGTTTTGGGGATGTGTTACCCAATCCAGGACAATACGTTCTGCCTTTTATAAAAAAATTGCGCCCACCTCCCCGCGAGGGGAACCCTGTGTAGATTGGACGCATCGTGGGGTTCACTTGGTGTTTCCGTTGGATTGATTCTGAAATCGCGTGAAACGTGTCGGGAACGCTTATGATTATTATGTTTTATGATTATTATTATGTTTTATTGGGCAATCTTGGTCAATCTCTATAAGTGGTATGCTTGGGGCTTCGCTGTCGCAACGACCTTTACTCCATCATTGTTGCTGTAAGTGGGAGCTTCTTTTCTTTTATTGCAAGTGTTAATCATTGCCCCATCATGCATTGTATCAGTAGCATATTGACGTAGTTTGAATGAGTCAAGGATATAAGGCGCGTTCGTAGCATTTGATTGTGTCTCGGTTTTGTGGCGCAGTGGGAAGAGCACCATGTACCTCGCGCTCCGCCCACAGGGTCGTGGGGTCGAAACCGGGCGCCGCTATTATTTTTTTATAGTGTAGGGGGAGGGGTGTGGACGGACAACGCTGTATAGAGGGACAAGGCGAGTGAATGAGATGCAGTCGCATCTAAAATTTACGTCATGCGAAAATGTTACACAACAAGCCCTTCGAACCCCAACTGCCACCGATCATCAACGGTCTTCACCCACCACAACAGCACGAAGCAACCACCTTCGATCGGCACCGCCACCAGCCCCGCTTCCGCCGGGAGATATCAAGATTGTTATCGACCCCGAGGCGGATTGGACCTGAACTCCCACGATCCCCTCACTTTAGCCACCCTCCTGCAAACGCAACCCTTCCTTTCCCCTCATCCGCAAGATCAAATCAGGCTACATCTGCGTGCCAAGTTCGTTGTTATCAGCACTCCTCTGGAAGACCGCGCCCGTCAATATGCAGCCCTCAACAATCTCCGTATCAAAACCCAGTTATACCCCTTTGCAACACACGTCGCGGCACCAGCAAACTCAACTGCCGGGGTAGTATCCTATCTTTCTTTGCACAGGAACGCTGATGACATCCTAAGCGACCTGATACACTTCAACCCAATTTTCACATCCTTGATGCGCGCCTCATGGGCTCCTCCACACTCACACAGGTTACCTTCCATGGATCCAGGGTTCCTTATTGGATACGCTACCATATGGCAACACTACGCTGCACTCCCCTGAAGCGAAAGACCTGACCAGGCGACCTCCACAGACAGACTCGGGAACCCATTTCCAACCATCCAGCTTCATGCCGGCTACCAGGCAATCCCCCACGGACATCGCCAGGGCGCCCTGTTTCTCAAGACTCTGCCACTCAAACCTACGCCCAGGTGAGCGCGCGAGAGCAGACACCCCTCCGTCCTCCTCCATCCCCCCGCAGCCTTTCCCACGCTCTTACTCCCTCACCACCAATCCCACCTGACAGCAAGAGAAACCCGCAATGCCAATGGACAATTACTCCGAAGTCAAAGTAGTGAACTCAAACAGGAACTAATGAACCCACCTACGAATGCACCACCTGCAAAGCGCCATGCCACCGACCCCACCACCCGCTCTCCCCCACCATCCCACAACTTACCTCTCGCATACAAGCTTTGGAAGCGCAGTTAGAATTCCAAGCCTCTACCATCACTGCCCTCCTTAAAGCTTTAGAGAACCTCTCCTCCCTACTATCCCGCATGCCAGCCAGCATCCAAAGTATAGCCCTCTCCCCCCAACCCTCCCAGCCCCAACTTCCGTCTACCCGTGATGACTCGATCGACCACTAAGCAGTTAGTTATTGGCAGCGAAACTGCCGAGGCTTTAAGTCCTATTGCACCCTTCTCACAACATACATGGACCACCACGAAACACAATCCAACATCATAGCTCTGCAAGATCCGGGAACTAACGTCATATGCACGGGATATAAGACACCCCAAAAGAATCAGGAATAGCATTAGTGGTCCACCACAATCTTATTGCCGATATTGTGGACCTTAACGGTACTTTTCCTCCCCACACTCCAATAAAAACTATCGCCAACGATTCGGCCCGAGCCATACTATATACATTCTCAACACTTACAGCACCCCACCATTACAGCACCGCTTTTATGAGCTCTTCAAAACCGCACTCGCAGAGGCAGCTGATGCCCCTCTCATCAACGTAGGAGATTTCAATTCAACCTAAACCCCGCATGGAATTAACCCCGCACCACACGAAAGGGCCGTCTCCTCTGGGAAGACATTCACACTACCACCTCGCCCTAGAGAACGAACCACACATACACACGCGCCTTGGCAATAGTGTAGAACGCGACAGCACACTGGACCTAACGCTCACACACAACATCAAACGATCAACATGGCAACAACGCCTTGACGACATCCTCAATCGCGACCACTGCATTATACAAATTCTTTCCGCTCCCCTCACCACGACCATGCAGACCCACCTCATGCACTCTTGTTGATTGGCCCAAATTCCGCACCTTACGCAGTGCAACCGCCCAACCAACTTCCCTTTCGCAGACATTTGACATTAATTCTTCGATTGAGACCCTCAAAGCTGAGATCTATACATGCACCACACCGGCTCCCATTACAGAAACTGCACCGAACCCAGACGTGCACATTGTTCACCTACTGGAAGCTCTTGCTAGTCTAACCCGGCGCTGGAGAAAACAGCATTACACGCATCCACACTCTACCGCGCGCCTAACAACGCAAGATGTACAGAAAGCGAAGATACGCCCAAATCGCATCTCCAGAATGCAAGCTGGCACACCGTCTGTGATTCATTGCACAATGAAATCAGCCTGAAATGCACCTGGAACCTGCTTCGCCACCTTCTCGACCCCACAACGACCGAAGGAGAAACTGCATCTCGGCTAGTTACGCTAGCACACAACCTATCGAACTCCCTCCCGAATCCCCTCGACACCCTGCGCGACATCTACATTGTCCAACCACAACCCCTTTCCGCCCCTCACCCGCAATACCACGCAACCCCTAACCCCAACCTATAGACGCTCCTTTCACAAAAGCCGAGATTACGGCCGCCATGCGCTACCTAAATCTTAACACCACCCAAGGCCCAGACGGTATTACATATTCAGCTCTCCAAAACCTCACACCGCGTCCATCGATACTTTGCTCGAGCACTTTAACGACTGCTCGGCTCACAGTACGCTCCCAGAAGCCTACCGCACAGCCACCGTTACCCTCATCCCGAAACCCCATAAACCACTAAATTCTCAAAACCTCAGACCAATTTCCCTCACCTCCTGCATCGGCAAACTCCTAGAACAAATGGTCCTCTCCAGATTAACTTGTAGGGCGCTATGTCGGCAGAGGAAGGAGCCTCACAGGACGACCGTTCAAGGCAAAACCAGACATTTTGTGAGCACCGGCGAGACCCCCGTGCTTACCCCACAACATGTCGATCGGCTTTCGACGAAGACCCCCTCAGCACCAACGACATTTACCTCCAACTCCACCAGAACCTATTATCGAACCCACCCCGATAACGTAGACCTCACTAAGGCTTTCGACAATGTTAGCCATTCCGCTATTATGGACAACCTCAACTCTTTGCAAGTCGGAGAGCGATGCTATCATTACGTTCGTTCTTTCTTCGCGGACCACACAGCAACTCTCCGACTTGGTCCTTTAACGTCCTCTCAATTTCAATTACCCACCAAAGGCCCCCCGCAAGGTTCAATACTCTCCCACACTCTTTTTAATATAGCTTTAATACCCTTTGCTCGGGCTCTGCTACAAATACCCACACTACACAGCGCTTCGTACGCCGACGATATCACAGTATGGATGTCACGAGGCAGCGACGCGCATATCCAACACACACTCCAACTAGCGGCCACAACAATCGCAGCGAAAGCGGCGGCAGCAGGACTATGCTGCTCCCCCCCCCCCTCCATCCAAATCACAGCTCCTTCTACTCCCCACCCACCAACCGAGATAAACAATGGACACCCAATATCGAAGTCGCTTTGTCGAGTTCTGCCGCTTTGTCGAGTTTTTCTCTAACAAACCAAATCAAAGTACTAGGGCTCACTATACAACAAAATCGACTCAACACACACACCATCCACCTATTCAAGACCCACGGAGACCACGACACACACAAAATGGACTCCTACGTCGCGTCAACGCGCGAGGACATGGACCTAGGGAGTCAGACCGCCCCAAGATTACCCACGCCCTTTTCACCCCACGGATCACGTATACCCTACCATATCTCGCCATCATTTCCCGCACCTAAAATGACACGATACACCGAGGCCACAACGCGCACTATATCGCCGACTTCTACGGCGCGTCACAGGACATGGACCTAGGGAGTCAGACCGCCTCAAGATTACGCCTTTTCACCCCACGCACGTATACGCTACCATACCTCGCCATCACCCGCACTGAAATGACACGAACAGAGGCCATACAACGCGCACTAAATCGCCGTACGCTACAGCTACCCCCCAGCGCTGCTTCCGACGCTCTCCTCCACACGGGCACCTTTAACACACCATCTGAACCTGTAGAAGCACACCGACAGGCCTTGCCCTAACCCACACCGGCATTACCGTCCTATTCTCCCTCAAAATTAACCCGCCCATCCACCACTCCCAACCCATCCTCACCCCTCTAGAAAATCGAGAGGTTCTCTATCCCCTCCCTACCACCGCAACATGCACCCCACCTATCACACAAACCATGTCGTGGCGCGAGCAAAATACCATGCCCAACACACACCCTCCCTCCTCGGACACGGTATACATTGATGCTGCAGAACAGGAACCCCCCATGCATACATCATAGCAGCAGTGAACCACAACCCAATCCCCTCTACCTCAGCCACCATCCGCGCTGCCCATCCCCACGAGGCGAAGGAAGCAGCAATTGCCCAGGCCACCACACTCCAGCCCACCCCTAGCCTCATATCAACGGATTGACAAACGGCCGTTAGACATTCTGCAGGGGCGTTATTTTGCCCCTCGCCCACAAAATTCTCTGCTCTCACCCCCTCCTGACAGCACCATCCCCCTTTTGTGGACTCCTGGCCATATGGGCTTTGGCGGCGCGCAGAAGGCACACGAGGCGGCCCGAGCTTTGATACACCGGACCCCTCAGCAGAGCTCCCTCCTCAGCTTCACATCCCCCTCCTCACGTAAAGCCACTGCTCACCTTCCATGAAATCACCCTCCATCACAGGCCTTCACGCAACACTCGTCTACCTCCTCACCCCTCCATTTTCCCCCGTTGAATCATCCCTCTGGAGACAGATCCAAACACATTCCTTTCCCCGCTCGATCCACTCTCACCCACGTATCGCGATCCCTCTTTCCCACCCCCGCTTGTCCACACTACGGGGACTATGAAGACACCCCCCATGCCATCTGGCACTTGCCCAGCCCTGCTTCCTCTTCCATTACCCAAACCCCCGACTCCTGGCTGTCTGCCATCGAGCGCTCGGATGCCCAGTCCCAGTGCGCCCTGGTCGACAGGACTCGGGCCTATAAAGCTGCGCCTCCGCGGCTCACCCGTCCGTACTAAGCCTGGCAAGGAATAAAACGTGTTCGTCTCTCTCTCTCTCTCTCTCTCTCTCTCTCCCCTCTCTCTCTCTCTCCATGCCTCCGAGATTTCCATGGCCTCCGACATCTTAGCCATGTTCGACTTTTTGCATTCTTTTAGCGTCCAAAATTGGAAGGACAGAGTTCAACTCGCAAATACTCTTGTCGCCCCCTGGGATATTACATATTACTCCTTGACCGTGTTGGACGGAGCGGCCACCTGGGTCGAGACCCGGAAAGTCTGTTTCTTGATTTGAAACGAGGTTATTGCCGCATATGTTTTTGCGCGTTCTTCGGAGGAAGTGCTCACCAGGATGTAATTGGCGATCCTGTGAGGCCGTATTTGGTCCGCGTGGCTGAGGGGGAGATTGGCCTGAGTCAGCACTGCGTCGGCAATCGTTGTGGGCGGTAGCGCGGAGACATCGAGACCACCGCGTGGCCTGAGAATTGTCTTGACATCCTCAGAGGGCAGATGGTTTAGAGGAGGAGGCCTCGCTGCAGGGCGTCGACGATGCGGGGGCGGAGGCTGCTGCTTGCGAGCATTAGACTTGGTGGCCGCAGGAAGGTCGGCCTGGCGATGGCTTGTTTGGAGTGAAAGTTGGCGGCGGCGGACGTCCGTCGAGTCAGGGTGATTGAACTCTTCGGTGTCCACATCCAACCCCTAGACGAGATTCTCCAGGTTGACGCCTCCGACGGGTGACTGTGGTGGAGAGACCGCGCCGGTGGAGGCGGCGAGCACGTCGGGGTCGAGCTAGGCCTAGTAGGCCAAGCTTTTGGAACACCGTGGTGGAACCTTCAAGCACCGATGGTTTAAAGAACGGAGGTCGAAATCACCAAAAATTGGTGTCAGGCGAACACTCATGTTATAGCGGACTCGGCGGTATGCCACTCAACACGGCAAAAGGCAGTAGGTATAGTCTTTAAAGAGATTTTGGCGGAGCCGACGTGGATTGCGTGATCATTCTTTGGACCCTAGCGGAGCGGGTGCTGAATTGTGGAGAAACATCAACCTCTAAATACTTTGGCGTGCACTTAACCAGTAACTTAACATCGAATATTAGCATCCACCATGTCCTCGCGTCTGCTAACCTTTCTTGGTTTCCTCAGACGTAGCCTTAGACGTACTCCCGCAAAGTTACGGAAGCTGGCGTAGGCTACACTAATACCCCTTAGAGCACGCATCAGCCATCCAGTACCCTCATCGGACATAACTAACAAATGACTTTCAGGCCCTGGGAAACCGTCCTGTAATATTCGTCTTTTGTGATTACTCACACTACACCTCTGTAACAACATTAAAAATTGGACTGTGCTCGAAGCCTATCGTATCGGTGCAACATATTTTGCTTAACACAATTTTATAACTTGTATTATCATGTGCACTTACCAACCGCCATATTTTACCGGCCGGACCAATCATGCAAAGTCAACAGCTCATATTCCGGGCTGTTGCATTCGCCCAACCATTTGTACCTCGTACCACAATAGATTGGAATAATCAATCATCGCACATTATTACTCAACCAAATTAATGAAATCGTAATAAAATTTATTATATATCTTCATTACCTCCTTTCACTCTGTTTTTGCAATGGTAAAAATGTCTCGATGTCGCCGTTCAGACTCTGTGTCGTTCGTTTTGGGTACTGTACGAATAACCCTGTTTTATTGTTGTTTTGTATCTAGTTCCATGATTGTTTTCTTTTTGAACTTCTATTTCTTGTGGTGTTATATTGGTAGCTTTTGTGATGTCAAAGAAACCCCCCTTAACCTATTTGGTGCACTCAGAAAAATGCTTCCCAGTTCTTAAATAAGAAAATTGGTGTAGGAGATTGATGGTTACATCACTGGAAGTTTATAACCACACTTCAACTAATATTTTGGAAACAAAACAATAGAAAGTTTCATCAGGAAAAAAAAAACTTCCGATGGGCACGTATGACTGTTAACGTGATTTCCAGGTCAAAGCCTGTCGATATTTATACCTAGTTTAGTGCTCCACAAAAATCCGGTCTTTTTCTTGGAAACAGTTTTTCTCTTTTCCCGGAAATTACCTGGATCACTTTCGTTTCTTCTAATCGCAAGGCGACGCGTACAGGTGTAGCGCGGCACGCGGTATTCTACAGCTTTTGTTTCCCATTTACAGATTCTGTCAATGTTCTGAAGCGGTCTCATTAGCCCCTCAAAGCTCCCAATTTTCTGCCGATTGCTTAAGTTGGTATGCTCCACTATGTATTAACAACGACGGCAACAAGTTTTGTTGGACTTTTTCACAACACGTGCTCTTGTTAACCTTTGTAACGACATTATTGACTGCTTGCAGAGAGCGCCTTATAAGCGCCAAAAGGCTAACGCTGGTGATCAGGAAATACAGACTGCGGAAATAGTACGCTGGAATCGCACCAAACCCCGGTTCAAATATAATTGGATTACACGTGTGTTCCTCATGTATTTACTCTTTATAGCGGCGCCATTTTCTTGACCGCGCTACAACGAGGGTTTTCGCAGAATGCGGCACTTTATGCTTTCGCCCTGAAAACTGAAATTCATGAGTCATATACACTCTGTGAAGCTAGATGGCCAGCGAAGCTTCAGTTCGGACAATAGATGACGTCCTCATTGCGACGACAAAAAATAAGAGAAATGTATAATGATAAACGGTAGGTTGTTTTGGCGAAGAGAACGCCACTCGCAGGAACCGGACGAAGCTGCACAAATAGAAAGAGCTTATAACGTCAAAAAACAAAGGCGGCACGAACATACTTGGTCGATGCGGGTCGAACAAATAAAGCGTCGCATAAACAGATACATCGCTGAACCGGCGTAGTTAACTAACCGGTTAGAAGTATTATTTTATTGAATTAGCAGAACGAAGTACTCGCATGTTGTATCATCTAAATCGCGCACAAATAATTAGACTCACTCAAAACAAAACATCGCCGGAGAATTAATCCTCAACTTTTGTTCAATGAATACATCGTCCATATCGCGTTTGGAAACATGCTTGAGAGATTAAGCAGCCCATCCTCCAACATTACCTTACACGCGACTTCTTTTGCTTTTTGCCCCCAAGAATTTGCATTCGCTATGGCTACAATATTTCGCTAGGTTTTTCGAGAAACTCGCACCCAGTTCCGCATTTTCATGACGCTATGGTGGCTTCTTAGTGCTCACAGCTCGTATACCGGCCAGGAATCTAACCCTAACCATAATGCACACGTACAATAGGATTATGGTTTCAGTAGGCATTGGCTCTAGGCACGTTCCCGAAGCTCAGATGTCGCGTGATACGTGACAAATTGCAACTTACGGGCTGTTTCCCCGAATTGTCACATTGTGCGCCCACCAACTGACAGCAGCGTGGAAAGAGCCAGTCTCATTACGCATTCCCAACGAGCGTATATTCGCTTCGTCGCATAACCGAGATAAACGGAGAATTAAGGCAACGTTACATACCTGGCAAACAAAGGTATGTCTTGCCGTTGTATACCTCCAATTATTCTACATGGTCCCAGTGCTACCGGAGCGACTCGTAATAGGCCGCTGGCCAAGTGGTTTTCGTGACCCTACTGTAGATAAGATTCTTGTTTTACAGGGAATAAGTTATGAGCTAATATATAAACACTCCTCTCACACTCCTGATTATTCTTACCATTATGGACAAACTTCATGCGACCTAAACCCAGCAACTATGTCGGGGAGGCTTTTAATGTATGCTGGTTACCAGTTTTGAAAATGCATTGTGTTAGTATAGCACCATAGTATATATGAAAGTATTTGCAGCCTGTAAAACACAGTGGACGACATGACGCGTCTTCGAAGCGGTTCTCAGTTGTTTTATCTTCCATTGCAGCCTGGCTGCTTTTCGGTGACCATTTTCTGTAACGTTTTGAGCCGAGGAAGGTAACATCTTTTGAGGTGAAGCCTGCGCAGATCACCAATCAGCAGTCTGATCATTGCATTTGAATATGTGAAGGTGAATTCTCGAACAATCATCCGCAAAAGTACCGGGTTACTACGTCCAATGCAAAATTTGAGAAGACAGTGGCTTGTCTACTAATAAATGTTTTGGTAACCCATTATTACCAACGTTGCAAGAGATACAAAAAAGGGATCACATGGCCTGCCGGAATATGTCTGAGCTCATGAGAAAAAGAAGAAAACCCGTGATTTCTATGGGCGCTGCTGGTTTTGTAGCGGAAAATTAATATTCAATCAGAGGTAAGCCTCAAGCAAAACGGAGCGAACTTGTTTTGTTTGTCCGTGGCTAGTAGCCATACATTTGAGAGCCATCATCGAAATAAGAAAACATGCAAAAATGCTAGCTCATGCGCTGAGGAAACTTGATAGCACATGTGCACATGAGCACACGATGAAAATAAACATCTTTTGTTAGTCAAATAATCTAAATCAACCCGCACAGGCTGTGAAACAAGAATATTTTGTTTCTCTCTATTATAGCTGCGTATTTATTTATCTATAGTTAAATAATAGTACTGCCACTCCCGATAGGCATTTTTTGTGCAGGATAATACAGAGATTTTTAACCTTTATATAGTAAAAAAACTAGTATGATTATTATGTAAGATACAACACCGACGCAAAAGCATTTTCTGGCCGGGCCGAACTGACGGGGCCATAGCTCTCGTCTTCTTCCCGTGACAATATGAAATCAATTATACGGACAGAAGAGCATTAGCTGAAGGTGCAACAATCATTCTGAAGTGTCAATGTTTCAGCAATGTCACAAAAACAGAAGAATAACCAAGATGATCAATGAAAGCAAGAAACACATTAAGAATTATGCAAGCACATTGAATTCTAGCATGTAAAAATGAAATGTGGAAGGTAACACTTTGCGAAGCTATGAAAGCTCATGAGGGAGTTATAAGGGTGAGCTTGAATTATAAGCTGGAAGAAATGAAATATTTAGATGCGTTTGTATTACCGATATCATCAGATATTTCGGTTTGCTCTATGGAGTTCCCTTAAACTAGCTTTTGTTTGTTTTACAGTTAAACCTGTATATGACGAAGTTGACAAAAATTCGCAATTTTTTGTCTCGTGCAGTGTTGGTTTCATGCAGGTTTCGGGCTGAGGCCCGCGTGAATGAAGCAGAAACGAAACCAAAATGCTAGACACCAGTGCGGGTGAAGTCACCCTCCAAACGATTTATATCACAGTGAAAAGCTGTGTGATTTGCGCCTGCGGATTTACCACAAAATTATTCACTATACGGCCCTATAAACATGCAAGGTCACTTACCCCTGTATTCACAAACGTAACTTAAGTGTCTTTTGCCTTTGACACTTTTCGGTGCCTTCACCCGTTTCAAGGACCAAGCTTAAAGGAGCATTGACATCAATTTTCGGCGTTACTATTATTGCACAGTTCGCTTCCTTCACTCAACAGAATACCCTGGGTTAAATATGAGCGTCCTGCGACGCGAAGAACATAGTTTAATTGGATCTCATTTATCGCGCCGACGGAGCAGCGCGCGAATCGGCACTCAGCAAATGCACATCAGCGTGACATCATCCAGGGAGAGCCAAAAGGAGTGACGTGGCAGCGCTCGTCAAAACCTCGTGATGTCACTTCATGCGTGCGGCCCCACGAGCAGCGAGCGGGCGCAACACCATCTCAAGCGGGCGCTGGTGACGTCCGCACAAAGCGGTGAGGTCAAACCGGGACTCTGTCATAATGCGCCGTTCGGGATGAAAGCGTGGGAATTTCAAACAAACGATTTTCAGGCCGTTGAATGTAATTAACTATCGCGCGCTGAGTATTTGAAGCGCTGTTTCAGGTTCGCCAGGGCCATTAATCATCGATAAAAGCAGTAAAAGTATAACATAAAATTTTCGTGTGAGTGCTCCTTTAAGCTGAAATGGCGCCTTGCTGCTCTTTTTCCGCATACAAAATTGTTGAGAGGGGGCTAGCTGGGGTAGTGTACTGGGGCGGTCCACGTTAATTCTTCCTCCTCGCCGGCGGGACGCATTCTAAATTACGAGCTTGCCTTGAAAAGATAAAAAAAATTCGTTTTCTGCCACCAGAAGTCACCACCGGCGAACCGAGACCCCATATTGAACTAGAGACGACAAACAGGCCTAGCAGCAGACCGACACCGCCCACCCACGGGAAACGCACCGTATAGTCAGCGTTGCGGGCGACGTTCCCTTAATTAGCGCATTGGTCTAGCTGATTTTGCAGAAATGGTAAAAAAAATAGTTGCTCATCAGCGTAGCGAGTTTGTCACATTATGGTCAACCGTCGCAACGGCCTCGTCACTAGGGGTCGTAAACACATGGGCTAGGGCGGGTGGCAACAGGGAATTGAAAAACTTTATTAAATCCAGGAATTCATTACGTAACGGTTTGTTACATCCTGGCAAAGAGCTTTTTCAATACTATTTAAACTCGTTTGAATGAGGCGCTTGCATTTAAACAGTACATATTTTTGGCGCTCTCTTGTAACGTTTGGTAGAAATGTGTAAATGGCGAAGGAGCGACAAATTTTTGTTCAGGTATCGATATGCTGCATTGGTTTCTCTTGCATGGCACTTCGAAGCTTCAAGGTTTCGATTTCCCTGAATCATTTGAAACATGAACATTGAATCCGCTTGTTTAGCCTGATCGAATAGGGGAGGAGATTCCGGCACTACCCAGAAAATCCGTTCTCTAGACAGGTATTCTGTGTAGAATATACATGTGCCCAATTGCTTTACCTTGTATTTGATCTAGTTTATTTGCCTTTTTTATCAAGGGGAAGGAGAAGATTTTATTTTACTAAAAAGATCTCTCAAAACCATTCTTCGCTAACTACTTCTTCTGGAAGTTCCAATCAAGATCATCTTTTGAAAGAAAACAGGCTTTCTTGAGCAGGCGATGCAATACGAATTTTTAAGAGATTCCACCTAAAGTCTTACGTTCTGATGAGCCCCATGTAACGGTTTTACCACGTCTCATGGATTAGAACGCAATTATGTAGCGTATATGAGTGCTCATCGGGTTTTTTAAAGACGATAGTTTTTCTTGGGCTACTTAAACGCAGAAATTTTGATCTGTGTGTATGTCTGTTTGTCTGTGACTCGATTCAGCCACCCGGCCAAAGTGAAACTACCCAATAGTCTTATATACCCACAGCAAAATCTAAACGTTTAAGTCCGGTGTTAATGCTCATGCTCTTCAACATTGTTGAACAAGAACGAGACATTTCGCAAATATGAGGCCGAAAATCAATGCTTGAATGATATTTGCAGTGCTCCTTTAATTAAACCATACGGATGCTTGGTTTTCGCGATAGAAAATTAAATACTACATCGACTGCAGAAAACCGTCGCCTGCTCTTTTTCGCGCTACCTGGGGGCATTTCAAAAATCAAACGGCAACAGCAACGAAAGGTTGCAGGAGATAGGTTACACGTTCCGCTTGGAGCGCTCAATGAGTAGGGCAACGGGGTTCTGTAAACGGGTATACGGTGCCTCGATTCATGCCCCTTTCCGCAGTACGGCAGCACTGGCATCGAGACATCCGACTTAGAGCAGCGGAACGCAGTATATTTATTTTGACTTGAGCAAACCTCTAGCGTGTTATATTGGGAGGAACGAGACGGGAGAAGAACAGCATGAGAGTTGAGCGGGAAAGAGAAGGGAGGCATTTACTTGCCAGGGACGCCAGTTGGCTATCGTCTTTCGCCGACATTTGCAACAAAAGGAGCAGATACGCGGCCATTTTTTATTCTTGGGACGTCAAAGAAACCATTTTTCGGAATTTAGGGCCATTTTCTAGTCATTCCGCTAATGGTAAATGCAGAAATGCCAGGACACCAAATGAGCTTGCACGGGGGCAATTTTCCGGTAAACAAGGAAACTTCAGGCGTTAGTGATACTCAGCAGCAATACCAGGAGATAGGTAATTTAATAGATAAGTAAAAGATCGTTTCTGCTTATTTAAAGCTCTTGTATATCTATGCAAACTTCGGGCGTTAGTGATACTCAGCAGCAATACCAGGAGATAGGTAATTTAATAGATAAGTAAAAGATGGTTTCTGCTTATTTAAAGCTCTTGTATATCTCTTCCACTTCTCTGTTGTCAGGCATCCTCGCAGAAAGCGGCATCCATGGGTTCTTGCGTGATGGTGTACTGCCTACTGCTCGCGCTCCTGGCGACCCCTTGGAGCCCATGCGTTGCTGCGCTTTTGGGGCTCTGGCATAGCACATGCGGCGGCATCTGTGGCGGCGTAGCTGGCCAGCCCTGCCCCGAAGACTGCCACTGCGTCTACGATGGTAGCAGCGACCTCGGAAACTGTTTGGATAAGGGCAGCAACGGGAGCACGCTGCCTTATTTGGGCTTTTGATTATGACGTGACCCGCTTCTGAAGATTTCAAAGCGTTTTGTCGGTGTCTCTGCCAACCTGTATACTTTTGATTAGTGTCTCCTTCGGGAAAAACATGCTGATGTTCCTTTGAAAGCGATTTCTTTCGTCTGTAATAAAGATAACAGTGTACACGTGCACACAGTACAACACGCGTTTTTTTTTTCACTGGCAAGTTACATAAAACGTGTATCCTGGTTGACGGAATATCAGTTCTTTCATTATGTACAGTCAGAGAACGCCAATAAATATTGGTGGTTCTGTCAGTCTGGTCCCGGTCAGCAAGGATCTCAAACACGGACCTGCGTACCAGACGCCATATCGGCCTTCAGACCATGCCATCCAATTGTGAAATGGCAGCGATGGCATCAATCGCCATTTTGTCGCAACCCCGAGATCCTAGTACGTTCACCTGCACGGATGAGATTATATCAAAGATTGGCTCAGCATAAACGGGGCATCAACGCTCATAACTGCTGTGACAATGCATTGATACTCGTGAACGTAGGTCGGGCTTCCCAGTTGAGAGCACACTCACTTGTACTCATTTTTGCTGAAACTCAACGAGTGATACGATGATTAGTGAGTACACACCCAGATTTAAAAAGTGAGTACCATGATGACTGAGTACAGACTTAAGTGGGAGTACTCCTAAGTATAGTACTCATGAGTACAGTACCCATGAGTATGAGTACTAATGAGCATAAGTACTCATGAGTACACAGTAATCATAAGCACAATAATCATGAGTACTGTATTTGCGAGCGCTTGCACTCTTGAGTCTCAAAATTGAAGTAGTTGAAACAAGTTTTGTCCACGAATTCCAGTCTCGAGGAGGAGGTGGAGGAAAAACTTATTTCTGAGATGTGTCAGCGTTAAATTCACTGGATGAGGGTGGATCCCTCTTCTCAGGATTCCCCCGCACGGGGAACCTTGAGTATTCATGGTGACGGTGAGCAGCGACACCTCGGACCCCGAGCTCCCAACATAAGCCGTGTCGAACCGTGGCGAGGTGTTTAAAGGTGAAGGGTAGAAGCCGTAAACGGTGGCCGTCGGAGCCTTGGCCAAGCTCCGGCCGATGGGCTCCCTGCCTGTCTAGCAGGCAGGGAGCTCCGGGGCCTCTTTGACTCCCAGGGTAAGGTTAAAGGAGAAAGTACCCCCTTCTCCCTGCTTTTTCCTATGCCATATCGATAATTCAAAACCCCCCCCCCCCCCAGACGTGATCGGCCCCCGAAAAGGGGCCGCACCAAAGTTTCCTTTCCATCCCTTCCAACAATCCACATTCTGAAACCTGACAACTATCCCCGTTTTTCGGTCCTTGAATCAGTAGATAAATCGAAACCCGTCTCCTCCCAGTCTGTATACCTCGTCCCCAAGTTCCTTGAAGGAATCATTGGCAAATCGTTCCAGGCAAAAAAACTACGAACAGGCGAAGTACTAGTTGAAGTAAAAACTCAGCAGCAATCCGGAATCCTCCTGAAACAAACCCGCATGGCAGATCTGGAGATCAGGGTCACACCCAACCGAAGCCTCAACACCTCCTAAGGTGTGATCTCTGGGGCAGATCTCATTTCTGAAACTGATGCCGGCCTTTTGGAAGGCCTAAAGGATCAGGGCGTCACGGCTGCAAAGCGCATATCCATACGCCACGATGACAAACAAATAGCCACTAAACACATTATCCTGACATTCGATAAATCCACCCTTCCAGAATCTATAAATGCTGGGTATATACATTGCAAAGTCCGCCCGTACATCCCGAACCCACGGCGCTGTTGCAAGTGCCAACGGTTCGCGCATGGCACAAACTCTTGCCGTGGCAGACTTACCTGCGCTAAGTGCGGTCAGCATGACCATCCCTCAGAAAATTGTGAATGCGAAACCTTCCCCTGTGCTAACTGCCACGGACCCCATGCAGCGTACTCGCGAAAATGTGGAAAATTCAAGCAGGAAAAGCAGATAATTAATGTCAAGGTAACGGAAAACATCACCTTCCCAGAGGCGCGGAAGAGGTTCGCCTCTTTTCCTCTGGGGAGGTACGCTGACGAAGCTCGCCGGGGGGCGGAGCGGCGTCTTTTTTTGGCGGGACCCCAGTACCTTGAGTCGGACTTGGTCCCGCCGCCATATACATTCCATATACATTCCTCCTGATACTCCATATACATTCCTCCTGATGTTTCATTTTTGAGCTCTGACATCGCGCTGGTTGACCAGCTGCCCGAACCATACATTCTAACAGGCGACCTTAATGCTCACAATTCTCTTTGGGGCTCTTCTCGTACGGATGCCCGGGGTCGCCTGATAGTGAGGTTTCTTACATTGTCTGGAGCATGCCTTCTCAACAATAAACAGCCTACATATCATAACACAGGACACAACACATACTCATGTCTTGCCTTGGCTATTGGCTCCGCAGTTCCTTTCCTCTTCTCGAGTGGGGTGTGGGAACTGACCCATATGGCAGTGACCACTTCCCCACCTCACTTACATATATAGATAAAGGCCCAAGCAGTTCATCTTCCCATAATAGGTTCAATGAAGCACTAGCTAACTGGAACACATTTACAGAGACATCGAAACTACACTACACAACTATAAGACACCTACACGTACATGAAGTCGCACAACTCCTCACGGCGCACATCCTCGACGCCGCCGAAAAGTCCATTCCCCAACCTCTGGTGCCCCGCGCAACCAGCGGAGGCCGTGGTGGAATGAGGACTGTAGGCGGGCGCGAGAGGCCCAGAACAAGGCGTGGGGTATCCTCCGTCGGTACCCCACGTCGGGAAACCTCCTCTTGTTCAAACGGGCCAAGGCATTCGGAAAACGTGTGCGCCGTGAGGCACAAAGAGATAGTTGGCGCTCATTCATAACATGTATAAACTCGTACACAGACACACGCAAGGTATGGACACGTATACGCAAACTCAAAGGACAACAGACACACAGCCTGCCCCTGGTCAGTACAACAGGGGACACACTGGAAGACCAGGCTGACACACTCGCACAACACTTCCAAGACGTGTCCAGTTCAGCACACTACACGAACACTTTCCTGAAACATAAAGCCTCTTGTGAAAAGACGTCCCTACACGACAACAACAAATCACAGACTTCTTACAACACCCTGTTTTCACTACATGAGCTGAGGGCTGCTCTGAGCACGTGTAAACCCTCAGCTCCAGGCACAGACAACATTACATACAGAATGATACAACACCTACACGCAGACACACTTGAAGCACTTCTACATCTTATAATAAAATATGGTTTTCGGATAACATTCCACACTCTTGGATGGAGGCCATTGTAGTGGCTTTCTTGAAGGAGGGAAAGGACCCGTCGTCCCCCTCAAGTTACCGTCCAATAGCCCTGACGAGCTGCCTGTGCAAGCTCTTCGAGAAGATGATCAATCGCAGGCTCGTGTACTTCCTCGAGTACAATGGTCATCTCGAGAGCTGCCAGGCAGGCTTTAGGGTGGGGCGATCGACAAACGATCAACTGGTTGCACTTGACTCATACATCAAGGATGCCTTCGTGCATAAGCAGTACTGTTTAACTGTCTTTTTCGATCTCGAGAACGCCTACGACACCGCTTGGCGTTATGGGATCCTTAGTGACCTCAGGTCATTCGGTGTTTCGGGTAATATGTTGAACACCCTTGTAAGTCATTTGTCGGAGAGAACGGTCAGAGTAACAGTTGGTTGTGCACTTTCAAAGGTTCACGTCCAAGAAAATGGCGTGCCACAAGGTGGCGTGTTTAGTTGCACTCTCTTTATAGTAAAGGTGAACTCTCTTGGAAAGGCACTGCCACCAACAATCTCTTATTCTATGTATGTAGACGACGTGCAAATATCTTTTAAATCATGTAATATGTCAATATGCGAACGTCAAGTCCAGCTTGGTGTCAAGAAGCTTGCCGGCTGGGCAGACAAGAATGGGTTTAAATTGAATCATGCAAAAAGCTCCTGCGTTGGGTTCTCCAGGAAGCGCGGGGTCCATCCGGACCCAGACATTACTCTGAATGGCGTGTCGCTTCCTGTGAACAAGGAGCACAAGTTCTTAGGTGTTGTGTTTGACCAAAAACTCACATTCATTCCACACATCAAGGAACTTAAACATAAGTTTCTAAAAACAATGCATATACTTAAGGTTCTCTCCCACCAATCGTATGGTTCCGACAAAGAACTCCTACTACGGCTCTATACTGCTTTGGTTGGGTCTCGTTTAGACTATGGCAGTGTGGTATATAGGTCGGCGACTAAAACAGCGTTGCGAATGCTTGACCCAGTGCTACACTTGGGGCTACGGCTTGCGTCGGGTGCTTTTCGCACTAGCTCTCTCGAGAGTCTGTATGCCGAGTGTAATAAGTGGAGCCTTGAGAACCAACGGACGTACATGGACTTACTTTATGCTTTTAAAATTTCATCGCTGAATAACCATCCTTTTTATCCTGTCTTTAACGACACATCCACTTCTGTGCTTTTTGTAAATCGCCCATCCGTTCCGCTGCCCTTTTCACTTAAAGTGAGAGAGCGAGCCTCGGATCTCAGCGCTTCGTTTTTAGATGTGTACAGATCATCTTTTTCAGACATTTTACCTCCTTGGAAAGTTCGTCCTGCGTCCTCCGACCTTTCTTTTATGAAACTTGACAAAAATCGGGTATCGCGAGCTGCAATACTGCAGCACTTCTTTCTTTGCAATTTAAATACCCACGTGCAGAATTTTACAGTGACGCTTCTAAAACCTCCACTATGGTGTCGTGCGCTGCTCATGGTCCGAATTTCAATGCAGCTAGAACCATGAGCGTGCATGCAACAATTTTTTCAGCAGAAGCGTATGGAATTTTACTTATTGTACAACACATTCTTGAGAACCAGATTCGCAATTCCATCATCTATACAGATTCTTTGAGTGTTGTTCGCGCACTGGAATCGCAGAAGCCCTCCAAAAATCACAGAGGTAATCTTGTATTCAACACAATTATGTCCGTGTATGCACAAAAGCATGAGGTGCTCCTCTGCTGGGTCCCAGGACACGCAGGGATCGCTGGGAACGAGTTGGCAGGCGGGAGGGCCGCTGCTGCTGCACTCAGGAACACTGTAGACATTACAACGATACCCTACACAGACCTCAAGCCACACATAAGACAACACCTGCGCAGAACATAGCAAACACACTGGGATGAATAGACAGACAACAAACTACATGTAATAAAGCCATACTTGGGACGGCACCCAGCTGACTCACACACCAGACACACGGAAGTCGCCTTGTGTAGGCTGCGGATAGGGCACACCCATGCAACGCACTCGTATCTGCTGACGGGATCTTCTAGACCCCAGTGCAGCAGGTCCGGAGAGGCCTATCCGTGGTGCACATACTAATCACATGCAAGGCACTTAACACAACACGACACAAACACTTCAGAGAACTCTACAGACAACATATTCCACTACATCCATCGCTGTTTATAGGTGACGATGCCATAGTTTGCGTAAAACGTGTGTTTGAGTATTTATCTGACGTAAAGTTTTTAAACCTCATTTCCTATCACGCATAATCAAATCTGGCCCTATACACCAGCCATCACCACTGCCGTTAATTGATTTTATTGTTGTTCGGGCTTTAGTAGCCACTATTTTTTTAAGATACTTTTGTTTGGCGCTCTTTGCCCCAGCTGGCCTTGCGCCAAAAAACTCCAACGATCATCATCATCATCTTCTCAGGATTCTATACGCTACCTTGGACATCTGGCCCCTGGTAACCAGCTCTAGCTGATGATGATGATGACGATAACAACTTTTTTGCCCGAAACTGGGTGAAAGGAGGAAGGGAAAGTGGGAGCCAGCCTGAATTCCTCCCCCTCAGATGGCGGCCTGCAGCCCTTGGGCGCGAGCGGCATCTTCGGCCAGTTAGACGACCTTGACCAATATTTCTGGGTCGGAGCTAAGAAAACAGGTCTCCCACTGCTCCGCACTTATAATTCGTAAGCGTGCACGTATAGTTCGTTGCTGAGCATCACAAGCCCAAAGCATATGAGTGAGTGTGGCTCGCTGGGTGCACCACTTGCATTGGTGATTATAAAGGTCGGGAGTGGCTCAATACTGCAGGATTGGGGAATGCATTAGCCGGCAGCTGACGCCAGGCTACAGATTGTCGTCTGCTGAGCGTGGTGATGAGAATAAAAGAAGCGCAGGCAGGGGGCGACAGAAGGGGGAGAGGAGGAGGAGGATCGGGGGCACTCACGGCCTCACAGAAAGAACCGGTTTTATTGTCATTAGGAGATTTTAATCACCCTAAATTTTCATGGAAACCTGAATGGTGTCCTTCACGCAGAAGAATGAAGAATTGTATGCTGACGTTTTGAAAGCAATATATTAGCGATCGAAAGCGAGCCAAGACTCTTCCGCAAGCCTCGTCCTTCAACCTCAGGCGGCCCTGTTTACTACCCGTATCGCAACCTCCACTATTTGCTCGCTTCCCGATGAGGCCCGGCGGACAATGGTCCCGGGAGACGTGCGGCCCGTCCGGGAAATGACTGGTGCGCGGGTAGTAGAACGGGACAACGACGACGGAGGTGCTGCGGCCTTTCAGGGCGCCAAGAAAGACCCCGAGGGGCTCAGCCCGGGAGGGCGGCTCCAGCGACCACCCAACCCTGGTGTTGCCGTGATTGCCGTTATGGAGCAATCTCAGGGACCCTGCAGGCCGGCACCTCGCCATCGCTGGCGCGACTATCGTTTCCGAGACGTCTGACCGACCTTGCCGAAGCGCTGGTGTTGCCGACATAGGCTCAAAATTCAGAGACGTCACTACGGCCGTTTCGGACAAATAACATCACTTATTTGACAACTGCTTTGGAGACAACCGAGCAGTCCTGCCGCAAACTTGGCGTGACCGATGCGCCCCCGTTTTCGAGTCGTTCGCGCGATACTGTGGCGACCTTTACATTGATGACAACGCTCGTGTTTTACCAACATTTTATAAGCCCTACAGCACTTCGAAGACAGTTTTATTGGATCCGGCTACGAAAATGTGGCCCGTGCAGAATGCGCCCCGCTGCAGGCGATGGGGAAGATCCTGCTTCTCCGGCGCTCCGTGAGCGAGCTTCGACGCCGGAAGCGAGCTTCGGCCGCGCTTGTCCAAGCCCGATGGGGAAGCATCCTCATGGCGAAGCAGAAGAAAAGCTTCGATGGGGACTACCCCTTCTTCAACAAGCACAAGTCGATGCTGGACGCGCCTTTCTACACTGTTTATAGGTCCGACGAGACCGAAGTCCCGTGGTTCGCAGAGAAACCGGATGTGTTTCTGGAACACAGCAATTACTTCACGGGAGGCGAATCAGACGTGGACGCAACGGCAATGCCACTACGCTCGCCGCATGATCTCTGCACATTTGACCGTTCGCATCAGCTGTTCCCATTCGACCCTGGCGGTCACCTTGACAAAGCTGTTTACCGAAATCGACGGCACCTAGATATCCAGCCAAGTGCTCCACTGGATCCCCGAGCCAGCCTGCAAGCATCGTTGCTGTGAAATGGCATGCGCCGCTACGGAAGTCGAAAAACTGGTCGTAGGGGGGCCCGGACTTCGCCACTGCCCGTACCGCTGCCAGCTAGCTCGTAACCAACTTGACGGCGGCAGAGTGTATTGAGAAATAAAGAAGCGCAGGCAGGGGGCGACGGTACGAGGTGAGGAAGTGGAGGATCGGGGTCGCTCACGGCTTCGCTAATCGACACCATCACCATATCAAAAACCAGACGCTGGTCTTCTTTCGGTACATGTGGGATGCGCTGCGGTATATTTCTGGCGCTCCATGCGATAGTTTTGAGTAATGTCACGGAAGGTCACCAGCCTGTTTCTAGCCCCCTGGTCCGAGCCAGCACCGTCGTCAGGGCAATCCAGGGAGCTGAAAGCTCGGGCCACCTCGTGTGCTAGCTCATTGCCTGGGAGAGATGCATGGACCGGTGTCGAGATTATTTGCACATTGCGCATACGAGCGGCTTGGACGGAGGGTAATATGCGTAGAGCACTATTAGAGATCTGGCCAATATTGTAATTCCGGAGAGCTGTTTTAATGTCGCCTACTATGGTTTTAGCGGTTGTGAAGGCGAAGGCAAGCGCAATAGCGCCCACTTCTCCTTCCTCAGCGTAATTGGTGCAAATAAAGGCGGATACAAGACAGTTAGTTGCCTTAGCATCTACTGGTACAATGGCCATGGGGGCGCGTAGGGTGGTAATCAGCGGCGTTAAACACGGCATACATCAGGGTAATCTCTGAACGCTGATTCTTGGCAGACGCTCTGACATGACGGCGATCTTGGTGGTGTACCGCGTGAACGTTTTTGGGTATGGGGGAGACGCAGATGGCCTTTTAAAATTGAGGATGTACCGAAGTCTTGGTTCCATGTTGGCTGGCATACGGAATGCTTAGTTTCTGATGTAGAAGGAGTCCTGCGTGACAGCTATAGAATCGCTGGTATTGGCTGTGCGCTGCGCTTCTACAAGTTATGTCAGAGTATTATGGATACCCATAGCCATGAAGCGTTCGGTGGATGCCGTAATGGGAATTCACGAGCGCTATTTATAGCCTTTGCATAGTATGCTGTCAATTTTAAATAGTTCAGCTTTTTTGAGGTAGAGGTATGGAGTGACATACGTGATACGGCTTGTGATAAAGGCTTCCACTAAACGGATGAGGTTGCGATCTTTAAGGCCATGGTGACGGTGCCCAATTCGTGAAATAAGACGCGCTATTTGTAGTAAACTTGCTCAGGGTGCTTTGATGGTGTCCGTGTTGGAGCCTTATTGATGAATACGGAGTCCAAGAACGCGTATGCACGGGAGAAGGGGGTGACGCGATCTTGTGACGTGAGCTGAATGACTGGAGTACCTTGACGATGCCGGGAGGACCGTAGAGAAGAAGTTAGGACTTTTGCGGAGAACACATCCGACCGCGTTCTCCGACGTAAGCTTCCCCTATGTGGACAGCTTGTTCTAGGCGGTCTTCTATATGCGCGTCGCTGCCTCCAGTCGTCCACATCGTGATGTCATCAGCGTATAAACTGTGATCCACATTCAGGATAGGTAGAGAGCAGATGAGGGAGTTTTATCATTGCTACATTGAACAATAAGGGCGATAAGGCCGACCCCTGCGGGGGTTGCCAAGATTACACAGGGAGATGGTACCGATTCTAGGCTCAAAACCATAAGTTTCGCCGTCCGGTCCATACGAAAGGCCTTGATTTAGTCGTATGTTTTGGGGTTCACATGGAGGTCTATCAGATTTTTCAAGATGGCATCCTGCCGGACGCTTATGAAAGGTTTAGTTAGGTCGTAGTGGCACGATGGCTCTAGTGTCCCCTGCTGGGCATGACGGGGGGGGGGGTTAATGATCTGATGTAGCAATTGGAGCATGACATCTTGGGCGGATGACATGGCGGATCCTCCAAAGCCCGGCAAGACAGCAAGACGCGGCGCGTCCGGACACGCGCGCAGGAGTCGCAGACAATTAGCGGTGCCGTTGTGCCGCTTAACTCTGAAGGAGGGGAAAATCCGACAACGAAACCAGCGCCTTTCTTTTTTCCGGTCCTTGTTTGGGGGTGCTAGCACTTTTCGGCGCTCGCTGGCTAAGGGGTTGCGCGGTGAATAGGGAAAAACGAGGGGGTGACGGCCGGGCGGGAAACGCGGCGGCAGCTGCTCAGCTCCTCCGGCACGTGTTCATTGCCGCCGTCACTTTGGCTTACAAACAGGCGGCTTGGGAAAGCATGGGTGCTTCCTTGCGCTTGCTCCATTCAAGGTGTTGTAGAGGAGAGGGGGGGAGGCTGCTAACAATTCGTGCGATACGCGCACTGAAGTCGTCCTTTCTCGGTCTTCAGCAGTTTGCGTGGACGCACGCAGACCTGTGTAGTCGTTTCGTGAGCTGAACCGCTCATTTAAACAGTCACTATTAATTTACATTACTCGCTTCAAATGGACTGCATGGTTTGAGGCAGCAAAATTCTCTACACCATTCCGCTGGGCGCATTCAAACAATAATTTTGCTCATGTACGTGCGCCCAAGTGGTTTTATAATTCTACGAAGTAGTTTTATTTATTATATGAGCCGTTAACCCTAAGACACCACCAAAGCGTCATGAAGCATGCGGTCCGGAGTTCGAGTTTCGGCAAAAAATAGCGAAATATTGTAGCCCTAGCAAATTCAAACTCTTACGGGCAAAGAGCAACAGAGGTGCGTGGAAGGTCATGTTGGGTGATGGGCTGCCTAATCTCTCAAGCATGTTTCCAATATTACGTGATCTGAACCATGTATTAACAAACAAAAGTTGAATTCAATTCAATTCAATTCAATTTCATTTCCAGATAAGACTGGGTGTTTGCCTGGGTAAAAGCTGCATAAGCATTTGACGATGAAAACCCCCGTGATCTCTTGTTTCGAATTATATGCACGTGATTAGAATGACACAACAAGCGGGTACATCTTTCTGGTCATTCAGTAAAATACTAATTCTAACCCGTTAGTTAACTATGCTGGTTCGGCGATTTATCTGCTTATACTACCCTAAATTGGTTCGACCCGCATCGACCAAGTCTATGTTCGTGCCGCCTTTGTTTTTCGGCGTTCTAAGGGCTTGTTTGCCTGGCTTCGTCTGGCTCCTCCTCCGAGTGCCATTCTCTTAGTCCAAAACAAATTACCGTTCTTCATTATACATTTCTCTTCTCTTGTGTCGTCGCAATAAGGACGTCACGTAATGTCCGAACTGAAGCTTTCCTGGCCAGCTACCTTCACAGAGAGCACATGACTCATGAATTTCAGTTTTCCTGGCAACAACATAAAGTGCCACATTCTGCGAAAAACTCTCGTTGTAGCGCGGTCAAGAAAAACCGGAAACCGCTATAAAGACTACGGAAATAGCTGAGGAACACATGTGTAATCCAGTATTATTTAAACCACCGTGTCAACCAACTGGTTTGAACCGCGGTCTGACGGGGCTCCAGCATACTATCTCCGCACTTTTGATGTCCTGATTACTAGGGAGTACGCCCTTCGGCGCTTACAAGGCGCCCTCTACAAGCAGTCAATAATGTCATTCATAGGTTAAAGGGACCCTGCAACACCCTATTAGCAGTGCAAGTAAACCTGCGTGACCTTTAGATTACACTGCCCTGAATACATGAGTACGTGAAATGGCGAGTGCGCGAATCGCTGTGAAAGACGCGGAAAAATAACCGCGCTCTCTTCAATTTTCCTCATTATTTAACACGGCCTAAACGACGTCATTGCGGCCATAGTTCTCCTATTGGCTGTCGCCTGGCCAACTTCTCGGCGTATTTCTCGGATTTCCTTTGGACTATCCGCCGTCGGCGCAGTATACAAACCTCTTCTACGCCTGAAACTGTTCGCACAGTTTGGACACTTCTTTTGTTCTGACAGTAAACGGGTTTGCATAATTCTTGTCGAGCAGGCTGTTGGGACAATATACTACCCCAAACTCCATTCTGGATATTCGATGGTAAGTGCTGCAGGGTCCCCTTAACAAGAGCACGCTTTTTGAAACGTCGAACAAATTTTTTTTGTCGCTGTTGTTCCATTGTGAAGCATACTAACTTAGGCAATCGACCAGAAATTGGGACCTTTCAGCGGCTAAATTGGGCGCTTCAGAGAATTGACAAAATCTATAAATCTGAAACATAAATGATGTAGAATAATGCGTGCCCCGTTACACCTGTACGTGATGCCTTGATTGATATACTGTAGCGTTTAACGCGCCGACGCAACGTAGGCGATGAGGCGCGCCGTAGTTGAGGGCTCCGGATTAATTTGGACCACCTGGGATCTTTATCATGCGCCGAAATCTCGTACACACGGGCTTTTTTGCTTTTCGGCTTCATCAGAAAAGCGGCCACCGCGGCCGGTAATCGAACCCACGACCTCGTGCTCAGCAGCGCAACGCCTCAGCCACTGAGCCACCGCGGCTGGTAACCGACCAGACTGCGTTAAATTTAACAGCAGACCATTTGCTGATGACTGCGTAATATACCGTAACATTCAATGTAACCACGACACCGACATTCTTCAGCCCGACTTAAACACTATAAACACGTAGTGCACAACCTGGATAATGCCTCAAATCATGCTGAAGCAAAATTTGTCTTGTACTAATCAGGCATTCCAAAATTCATCATCTTACATATTGAACGACAGCCTTGTGTAGAAACTTTCCACCTCCAAATATATTTGCGTACACTTTACCGGTAACGTATCATGAAATTATCACATTAACCATATCCTGGCCTCTGCCTACCATTTTCTTGGTTTCCTCAGACGTAAAATCAGCGGTGCTTCCGCGAACACAGAGAAGTTGGCGAACACTGCACTAATACACCCTAGAGTACGTATACGCCATGTGGTACCGTCATCAGACGTACGTAACAAATTACCTAATACTCTTGGAAAACCATCCTGTATTATTCATCTTTTGTGGTTACTCAAGTATACCTGTGTAACAGTGTGAAAAATTGTGCTGAACTGGAAGCCTTCTCGAATCGTCGCAACAAATCTTGCTTAACACCATTTCATAAACAGTATTGCCATGTGTGCTTAGCCACAGAATTTTTTCAACGTCAGGACCGGTCATGGAAATTCAAAGGACTCATATTCCGAACCCTTGCATGCGCTCAATAAATTGTACCTCCTTACACAACAGACTGAATAAATCTACCATCGCACATTCTTACTGATGCAAATACCATGAAATTTACTGATGCTTTGCGCTTTAAAATACGCGTTTAATGATATATAAATTCACTGCCTCCTTTGACTCTGTTCTTGCACTGAAAAAAGATGTCTCGACGCCGGCGTTCGTGCTCCGTGTCGCTCGTTTTGGGAACTGTACGAATAACACTGTTCGAATTGTTCTTGTGCAAGTTCCCTCTTTATTTACGCTGCAGCAACGCAATCTGTTTGTGACATGTTTATTTCTTGTGGTGTTATATTGATAGTTTTTGTGACACCAACGCAACCCCGTTACCCTATGTATTACCTATGCCTGAATTCTTTTAAGGATTTTGGGGAATAAAAAATAAATAAGGTATTTTTGCATGTGTATTAACGGAATTTTTTGTCGTGGGCAAGAGAAACCCACACGTTTTATTGTAACTTAGGAAATTATTTAGGGCAGCAATCGTGATATAAAAGAAAGTTTACAAACCAACATCAACGAATAAGTGTGCAAAAGAACAGGACAATTTCAGAATTTGAATAATATTCCGAGGTTCACGGAAGCATACGTGATTTCAAAGTGAACGCGTGACAGTATATATAACTACTTCTCTGCTCCATCGAATTGCGGTCGTTTTCTTTGAAACGGTTTTTTCTTTTGCCGGAAATTACTTCATTTCTTTTATTCAAGGGAGGCCACGTACAAGTGTATCACGGCACACACTATTCTACAAAATTTGTTTTCGATTTATAGATGTAGTGAATTTCGTGAACAGGGCAGATTATACCTTCAGAGCTCCTGATTTCTCGCCGATTCCCGAAGTTGATATGCGCCAAGAAAAAACACCAACAAGGACCAGAAATTTTGTATGACCGCTCCCAATGCGTGTTCTCTTGTTTATTTCTGGATGACATTATTGAATGCTTGTAGAGTGCGCCTTGCAAGCGCCAAAAGGTGCACACCCTGGTAATCAGGAAACAAAAAGTGCGGAGACAGTACAGTGCAGAACCGCATCCGTCCTGGGACTGGATTCAGACGTAGGTTCAAATCTTCTTATATTACACATGTGTTCGTTGTGTATATACTCTTTAAAGCGGCGTCTAGTTTCTGGACCGCGCTGCAACGACGGTTTTTCGAAGAGCGCGCCACTTATAGTTTCCGCCCGAAAATCTGAAATCCATGAGCGACATACAGCGCGCCAGGCTAGATGGTCAGCGAAGCTTCAGCTCAGGCAATACAGGACGCCCGCATTGCGACGACAGAGAGGTAGTGAGTGAGTGAAAGTCTTTTATTAACGGAAGGAGTGCATAGGGGCGCGAAGGGGAAGAAGGGGGAACTATAATGAAGAGCGATAACTTTTGTTGCCGAGGAGAACGCTTCTCGGAGAAGCCGGATGAAGCTACACGCACAAGCGCTTGGAACGCCAACAGAAGGCGGTGCGCGTGTGCAGTGCGCAGTCAAGCTGTGCGGACGTGCTTTTATGGTGCTCCGACAACAGCGTGTTTCTACTGTCAAGGACAGCGTAACGGCAGAGACAGGGGAGGAAAGTCGAAGCTGAGTATTTACCTGCACGGTTCTTTCTCATTGTGTCGGGTTTTCAGCCGAGATGACGCGTAGAAATTTGGTACAGTGTGGTAGCTGTCCGCGGCAAGTAGACGCAGAGGAGCTTCGGCGGAACCGGCGGTGAGGCCGACGAAGGTGCAGGTACGCGCCGTTTATGCTTAGTGGTGTCGCGGCCAATCGCGAAAGGGGTAAACGACCCTGCGGGTGACGGCCCGAAATGGGCTCATTGCAGTCTGCATTGTGCCGGAGGTGACAATGCAGGGCGTGCACACCAAACCGGAAGTACTCGCTGCTAACAGCGAGATTGTGAGGCACGGCAGAGAACTTGGGCTTGAAGTGACACACGTGAAAGGGGTACTGGGCAGAATTCGACATAGGCAAGCTTTTCAGTGGGACGGGGTTCACTTCAGCCCCAGGCTAGGAAATAAGGAGGGGTGGCGCTTAGGTGGCAGAAGCGGTACATTTTTAAAGGGCCCCGCGCAGCTAAGAAAGGCAAACTAGGCGACAAAGGGGAAGCAAGGGACACATGCACACTCAACGCTGGGATGCAGCCAGGCCTAGAGCTAACCGGAGAACCTACAAACATAACTCAGAACGTTAACAGAAGCGATTTAGGTGGAAACAATAGAGCGAACAATTTTGTAAAAGACAAAACAGACCTCGTGTAAGCGGAAAGAGAAAATCAATAGCAATAAATATTTATTCAGCTAAATAAATATGCAGGGAGGCAGAAAGCCTGATAAGTGGGGTAAATTCGAAAGCAATTTGAACGAGAAGAAATAAACGTGCATGCTTTAGCCGAAATGCACCTCCGAGACCTAGAAGCCCCGCCTGTCATAGACACTTATGTCTGTGGAGGTTGCAACAGGACCACAGGACTGAAGAGTGGGGGAGGCTTTGGCATGCTCATTAAACAAGGGACCGACTGGCAGAGAGTGAATGAAAGCTGTAAGCAGCATCTGTGGGTTAGAGGTACCCTATCGGGGAAAAATACGTGGTAAGGGGTTGTGTATGTGTGGACCGGAAGTAGTGCTAGGGAGGAAAATGTGGAAATGGCCACTGTTTGAAAAGAGTTATAAACGAGCTCAAAGATTCGGTTGAAATAATCTTAGTTGGAGATATGAATGTCCCACATAGAAGGTTTGGATGGATACACAGACCATAACTCTAGTTGGATCTATGTCAGGAAAACCGGCTTGTAATAGTAAACCCGGAAAACAACCGCGACGGACAAAAAACGTGGGAAAGCGGTAACAGACAGCCGAGCATAGGTTATACTCAAGTCTCCGAGACAGTATACGAAAGGTTGCGGGAAATGAGAATAGATGAAAATGGAACGCAACACCTTAAAAAGCGACCACAAGCGGCTTACGCTGCACTTTGGCGGCGCAACCAGTACAAATTTAGAAATAGGTACTACCTGAGGAAATAATTTGAACAATGAGCAGTTACAGATCATCGCTGATAGGATGGAAGAGGAAATCAATAAATACCAAGACAAAAATTGGGATTACGACGAAATGATTGCGTTCATGAAAGATAAGATGGATACAGCAAAGCAACGAAATCGATTGAAAGGAAAGAGAAAGCCGAGCAGCTGGTGGAATACGGAAATAAAAGAGGCTATCGATCATCAAAAAAATGCATCGAGAGAACATAGAGAGGCAAAAAGAACTGGTATGGAACTGGAGGTAGTGGAAGAAAAAATGGGATATCTACCGGTAAAAAAGACTAGAAGTGCAGAAAATGTGCAAGCAAAGATCAAGGAGAAAAGCGAACAGTGAATGGCAGAAATATGAAAGAAGGACAAAAGCTCATCCAAGAATTTTTCGAACCATGTAACATTACTAAGCTCAAAACACGATATCCATCAAAAATGCTTGACTGATGAGGAGGGGAAGCATTTTGAAGAAGTGCACACGTTGGCGCATATTTATTGATTAGTGAGAAGGTTAGGGCAATAGAGGTAGGGAAGCCTGCACCGATAAGATAAGCGCCACAGAAGACTTCGGAAATGAAAAGACGTTTGAGCAACCTTAATTTGAAAAAAAGCACAGAAAAAGGTTCGCCCCCCAGCAGTGGGCCTTTACGAAATACCAATGCAACTGATTGTTTACGTGGGCGATGCATAGGGTGATACAAACCAATTAAATACTGGAGGACTGACTAGAATTTAGCGTGAATTTATTATAAAAAGGCAGAGGCAAGAAAGTCAGTATTGATTTATACAAACCACTTACAGTGACGTCAGTGCTGTGAGATTCTTAATGCAGGCGATAAAATTAGAAATTCCAGCATGGATAGAAGAAAACTAAATCGTTGGCGAACTGCAGAATGGATTTTGGCAAGGCAGGCGATTGGATGATAATTTGTTCGTAATAACGCAATGCGTTGAAATTGCGAGAGTGCAGAGTATACCATTATAGATTATGTTCTTGGACATTAAAAAGACATATGACTACGTAAACACAGAACTGCTGTGGAGAATGCTGAAACTCCATGGATTATATGACGAGTTAATACAGTTCCTTGTAGCAATCTATAAAGATAATACAGTACACCTTACATGGGAAGGACAGAAATGCGCCAAGCAGGTCGACACCCATAGTGGACTGAAACAGGGATGCCCTTTCAGCCCACTACTGTTTATGCTTTACATGGCAGGGTTAGAAAAGAAACTGGAATGAAGTGAAGTAGGGTTCAACCTAACGTATATGCTGCAAGGCGAAGTGTTAAAACAGCGTATTCCGGCAATGTTGTATGCAGACGACATTGTTCTTTTAGCTGATAACCGGACCGGCATGCAGCGGCTCCTAAATATTAGCGGCCAGGAAGCCACCGAGCTCAGTTTAAATTTTGGCGCAAAAAAATCGGGAATAATGGTTTTCAATGACACTACCACTGACGCAGTGACTATTCAGAATGACGAATTACCCAGGGTGAAAGAATATAAATATTTGGGAGTGGGTATAAACGAAGGGCATAAGTACTGAAGAACTCACGAGGAGCAACTTAACGGTAAGGGAAAATGAAACGCAGATATAAGTGAAACGCAGCTATAATGAAGCATGGAGCCCTTTGGGGATATCAAAAATATGAAGTAGTGAGAGAAACGTAGACAGGAGTAATGGTTCGGGGTCTCACATTTGCGAATGGTGTACTCTGTTTCAAATCAGACGTTCTATCAGGCCTTGAAGTGAACCAGAGAACAGTAGGCCGTTTGGCCTTAGGCGCGCACGGAAAAACAACTAACGAAGCAGTACAGGGTGATATGGGCTGGGCGTCGTTTGAAGTTCGAGAAGCGCAGAGTAAAATATATTTTGTGATGAGGCTGAGAGCAATGGACCAACGTGGGTGGGCAGCTAAGTTGTTTAGGTACCTATACTTGAAAAGCGTGGACACGTAGTGGTTAAGAAAGACTAGAAAGCTAACGATAAAATACGGAAAGAACAGTGGAGAATCCAAAACAGCCAAGGTAACGAAAAAAGAGGCAAGGCAGATTGAAACGAATAAATGGAGGCAAAAAAATGGTAGCTAAAAACGTCGTTAGAGATGTACATGGCGGACTAATTGGACTTCAGAATGGAAAATTTTCACAATAATTCCCAATGCATTGCTTTGCTTTTTGAGGATGAAGCAGGTTGCTTGCGAAGGTGGCTTTGTGGGTAAGTATTGGTAAGTATGCTTGGCCTTGTGTGTAAGTATTCACAAAATGATGGAGTATGCGAGGTCTGCAGAAAAGAAACAGAAACTGTGCGGCACATATTGTTAGAATGCGAGTGTATCCATCCAAATCTACATGAGGGTAATATTCGGCTTCCAGAAGCCGTACGATTTAAGCGTAGCACAGAGGAAGTTAACTTCAAGGCTGTCGAGGCGACGAAAAGAAGATTAGAATGCTGGTGGACTAAAAGCAGACAGGGGAATATTGCCTAGTCCAGTTATCACCTGTAACAGGAAAAATAAGTATTTTGTGCCTAATAAGTTTTTGTGCCTGCCCTAAGCAGAGCTAGTATTAAACCGCTTATCAGGTATATCAGTCCTCTTCATTAAGATGACACGTAATCACCACGCTACATAAGGGAAACCAATAGCAATCATTATCAAACATCAATTATCATCAAACATCGACTTGTTCGATATGGGTAGTACAAATTTAGGGTCGCACAAACATAGCCATCGCCGACGATGCATGATTAACTAACACGTTTGAAATGACCTGAAAGAAGTACTCCTTTATTTATTCATCTTAATCGTGTAGATATAATTTGACTTGTTGGAAACAAAAGATCGCCCGGGAACTCTTCATGAACTTTTGTTCAATATACACATAACTTGATCTATGGTGCATAATTTTGGAAACAGGCTTGGGGAAATAGGCAGCCCCGCCTCCAATGTTTTTCTACGCGCAATTGTGGGGATTTTTACCCCAAACAATATACTTCTGAAATGGCTGCTACTATTTTTTAGTTTTCTCTAAAAACTAGCCCCAAGGGGCGCATTATTCACTCCACTATGATCGCTTGCTTGTGCGCACAGCTCGTATACCAGCAAGGAACCTAACTGCACACGCACATTAGGGTTAGGTTTCAGCCGGAATTGGCTCTAGGCACGTTTGAAAAGCTGAGATCTCAGCATGATACGTGACCAAGTTGCGCCTTACAACCTGTTTCCTCGAATGGTCACATCGGGCGCCGCTGACCACAGCATCGACAAGGCAGCCTTACTGGGCATTTCAGACGAGAGCATTCGGTTCGCCGCATAGACGATACAACTCAAGAACTCGGGAAACACTACATAGGCGGCTAGCAAAGGTATGTTTTGCAGTGGTTTACCGGCAGTAATTCGGAATGGTCCCTGTGTGATCGGGGCAACGCTGGCTAGGTCTATACCCCAGCAGTTTCGCGATTATACATTGAATAAGCTTTGTTTTACTGCGAGTGAGTGAGTGAATAGATAGTCTATAGAACGCCCGTCTCTCGCTCCTCAAAATTTTTAACCATTGTTCACCAAATTTGTCACCGAAATGCAAGCGCCATTTGGGGGAGAGCATAAGCGTACCTGAAACCATTCTTGAAACTGCATTGTGGTAATATATGTAGTGTCAAAGTGTATATATCTAAGCATTTGCACATAGAAAAACAAAGTGGTGAACATGAGGCCATCTCCAAGCAGCTATCACTTGTTTGTGTTTTGGCGGCTTCCATTGCTTCCCTGCTTCCCTAACTTTGCTGTTGAGAAAGTATGGTCTGTCAGGTGACGTTTTGCAAAGCGAAGCGTGCTAAGATCAGCAGTCCGATCTTTCCATTTAAATATATTAAGAAGAGCTATGGAAAATTATTTTCCGATAAAGTACCGGTTTACAATGTGCAATGCATGATTCGAAGAAGTAAGTGGCTTCCGTTGTAATGCGTCTTTTGGGAACCCTTTATTGCCGACTTGGTAACGTACCGGATGCGAACGAGGGATAATTTGCAGTCCTGGCTCATTGTTGAGCGCATGAGGAAGACGTCCTCTCTCCGGAGTTTTTGTACTGGAAAGATAATTCTGGAACAGAGGTAAGAATCAGGCAAAATGGAGCGAACGTATTTGGTTTGTCCGGGGCTAGCAGCCATACAATTGCCCGGCAGCCTCAAAATAGGAAAACAAAAACTGCTAGTTCATGTGTTGACGAAACTTGATAAGAGATGTGCGGATGTCAACATGCTTTAAACTAACGTCATCTGTTGTGAATCGCTTGTAACTGACCCTGCACAGGCTGCGACAAATAACATTTTATTCTTGCCCATACTTTCTATATACTTCAATATTCATATTTAAATCAGCTAACTGCCCTTAATATTGGTATTCTGCAGCTAGGCTATGTGCAACCTTTGCAAGCGGGGTATTTGCAACCTTTTATATAGCAAAATAAACATGCAAGACTAAAATTTTACACAAACACTCCCTTCTTTTTCCCGTGACAATGTAAAATAAATTAAACGGCAGAAAGAACATCAGCTAAAAGTTAAATTATCATTCAGAGACGAAAATGCTTGAAAATGTTACGAGAACAGAGAAATAATCGACACATTTAATGAAAGAAAAAAATCACGTTGAAAAATAAGCAAACACTTTGAAATGTAGCACGGTCAAATTCAGCGGTGAGAGTACACTTTCTACAGATTTTTGGACACATAAATGAGGTAATAGTGGCCAGCTTGATACATTAACACTAAAAAATAGAATACCTATCGAACTATTTCAGTTACCATTCGATGAGATATCGCGATCAGTTTATGCAATTCCCTTAGACCAGTTTTTGTTCATTCGGTACAAGCGGGAAATTCTCAAATACTATTAAAGGGGTCCTGAAATACCTCCCGCCGATGCATAGATGTACATGTACCCAAATAAAGCAATGTATTTGCAATCTCCTCCCGCATGAATTTGTTAAAGCGATGAGTATTAGCTGAGAAATCGTAACTCAAAAACCGGCGCATTATCGTCGCTCCGTGTTTCCTTCTCCTTTCGACTTACTCTCCGCTGTTCACGGCGCGCGAGCCTTGCCTCCCATGATGCTGCGCTCCGCAGCGGGGACGTACTTCCGCTATTGCGCTGCTCAGACTGTCGTCTGCTACGGGCAAGCTTGTTGACACCATGAATCCCGCACTCCGCTCAAGGCTGGAAAAGCGAACGAAAAATCTGGCCGCATGTATGCGGCGGCCTGGCCTTGCCCTGTCGCGGTGTACGTTGCTGGCGACACATGACTTTTTCTCGGCGGCGAACTCGCAGCCGCACGGCGGGGAGGGTCGTGCGCTCGTTCCCTTGATGCACCGCGCACTGTTTATCCAAAAAGCGCCGTATCAGATGTGGCCCCGCTGGTGCCGGGTCTTATTTTGCGGCGGCGGTAATTCCTGCCGGCGTCAGGTGAAAAAGTCATATTAAACCGATACAGAACCCGTGCACAAAACGCTTCAATCATGTGACCAGTTCAGCTTGGGGCGACGCGTGATGGAGAGCGGCAACGTTGGCAAAACATGCTCCGCCGCGGCTCTGAGCTTTCTAGCGCTGGAGCGAGCGCCATTTCTTTGGCAATCTCAAACATCGGTTGCCTTGGCAACAAGGCACACCGCTCCAGAAGTCTGTTACGGTTGCGTGATCCCGGTTCAGCTTGGGGCCCCACTTCGCGACATGTGGGCTCTCCAGGCGTACTAGTCACTCCCATTGGGAAGTGCGAGATGCGTTTGGCATTACAGGAGGCGATGGTTGTGTGTTTTGTGGACGCCTTTGTTTCGCGATGAAATGCGACGTTGTGCTTCGTGGGTGGATAGTGCTTCCCATGGTCTGGATTATCTTTCTCGAGCGACGTACGACCTCAACCTCGCATGGGGTATGGGCAGTGTGCGTGGCTAAAAGACATCGGCTTGTGCGCCAGAGTAAGTGACTTGCTGTTCGTCCCCGCAAAGCGCGCGCGAGGTGAGTACCGAATTTACGACGGTCAGGAGGAAACCCGTCCTCTGTCAATCGTGGTTCAGACTTTCAACGCATTGTTGTGACGTTGTGTTCGTTCGAAAACGCATCTCTGGATTGTTTGAAAGTTGAATAAAATGTATGCGTCAAACCCGGGCATTCGGCTCAGGGCGTTCTCTGCGATTGCACGAAAGAAGTGCCACGGGGCTTCAACGCTTTCTTTATGGAACGTACTCAGGTAACAGAATATCCATGTCGTGTTATGGCCGTGTTGCATTCAATGCAAACGGTTTAAGCATTTGTTTTACACTTGTTTCGTTTGTCGTAAAATGTCCAAGCACTCCGGCACTCGCCGGCAGATCAGCCGGCCAGCCGACGCTGAGCAGACGACTCATCTCTTTGCCGGAAGTGCGTGAAAAAGCCGCCCAATAGCAGGGTGTCTAGCTCATGACGAACATTTGGGAATCGATGATGTAGACATGTGAATATGGCGGCGTCCAAAACACGAAGGGAAGGGCGAGAAAAAAACGACAAACTTTGCAACAAAAGTGTGAGCTTTCCGCTGCGCGTAAAAGAGTAATACTTGGCACAGAGGACGGTGATGACCCAATCTAACGGTTGCGCTAGTTCATTTAGTGTGCTCAAAATGCCTTTCAGGGCCCCTTTAAATCTTGTTGTTTGAATGCGTTTGCTTTCTTTTGAACAATGCCTACTTTTCCACTGTCTTGATTCGTAATGTTAGAAATGCAGATTTAAGGCAATGATTGCACAACTTCTAATCGTTAAACGCAATGTATAAATATGCTGCATTGCTCGTGTTTGAAGTAGTGAGGTGCTTTAATGTATGAAGGTCTATATTTTTTAGAATCAAGTGACACAAACTTTGAACGGGCTTGTTTTGCACTATTTGGCAGGAGATAGGTTTCTGGAACGGCGTAGTAAATGCGAGATAGCTATGGTGTGTAGAATATACATGCACACCATTTCTTTTCATTGCATTCGGTATTGTTTGTTTGCGTATTGCATAGAAGTGAACGAAACAATTTTAAAATATATTAAAGATGGCATTTAACATTGCTGGCTTATTGCGTTGCTTCTGGAGAGTTCAATCAAGCCATCTTTTGAGATAAAACAGGTTTTCTAGTACTGAGGATGCAATGTGATTCGCAATATACCACCGCAATTTCTGTGTTTAAGAGTACCTTAGGTGTATGTATTGAACCCGTGGTTCAGAGCACTAATATGCTTCGTATGCGAAAACTGAGTGCCGCTTTTTTCTTCCTGTTACTGTTACGAATTCTTTTTTTCTGTATTCAGGGCCATTTTCTAGTCATTGTGTCGCTGGTGAAGACTAATTGTAAAGATATTGTTTTGTGGCGGCACGATAAAGGACATAAAAAACGGGAGGTGCAGGCAATATATTTACAATATATGCATAGCGCCAATTACAGAACCCGCGTAGGCTGCACGCCAGCCCCTCTCTCACCGACGTCGATATAGGGCCATGGCGCCATGGGGTACTGTCCAAATGTACCGTGACATCAACGGCCAGTCAAGGACGGCCGTCCCGGTCAACGCCACAATAAATTGAACGGTGCAGTGAGGGCTATATGATGTGAGTATGAGCAGCGCAATCCATGAAGCCACGGATAAAGACGATAGGCATAGGGATGACTGTTAACCGAAGAGCGGCGCCTGTAAGGCCACACGGAATTAACGAGGGCGTAGGGAACCGCGCCGGACGAAAGGTCAGGGGACACTGTATGGCAAACAGCCTTCGCGTGGCCACATCTCGTCGGGTCTCGGTTGTTCTTCATCGGCTGCTCACGGGCTGCGGACAAGGGGCGCAGAACATATTCGAGCGGTGGTCGCGGAGGACCTAGGGTTGCTGAAACAGTCCGCGTACCTTCGATGGTTCCGCCGAAAGCCATATGTTGCCATGCTTGGCCAGGATTTCATGAACTCGCACCCACACTACAAGGGTTACAGTATTTAAATAAAGGTCATCAAATACCCCGTGCTGGATGCACGCCAGCCCCTCGCTCATCATCGATTATAGGCAATGGCACCTGTCCCATGAAAATATCAAGCAAATTATTGGTTTCTTGATTGGCGCTAGGCCAACCGTAGCAATATTAATTGGCCTTCTGATGTGTCAGTTTTGCGGGAAACTAAACAGCCTTGCGCTGGATATATCGGTACTTGGCTTTGATAATGAAGCATAGGTCATTTATATACATGAATGAAAAAAAATTGATGACGGAGTGCTGTGGAGCTCCGCGTGTGACATGTTTTCTACGAAGCACAGGAGCAGCTGCCGGCGGGAGTTTTCCTGCGGAGTGATCCTTATAGTTGCCCGGTATACTACGCATGGTAACTATATGCGAACCCAGAATCTCCAACAAGAATCTCGAACTCTGACTAGCGGAGCAAAAAAAAAATGAAGGCGTTCCACTCAATGGGAAAGCTGTCGGAAGTGCAGAGCAGTGACTCACTATAATTGGCTGCAGCTCCTTTATCCGTGCACTGCTTCATTACAAATTTTCTGTCTTCGCAGTGCTCGCGCGCCCCCTGCCTGGCACTGCACCAGCGGGGGTTCAGTTGTTTTTTAGCGTGCTGAAATTTGTATGCTGCAGCTGTTTTGCATCATTTCGCACGCGTAATTGTTTCGCTTGAGCGGCTGGAGCCTTTCTGCGTCATTTCGAACGCGCCATCTTTTTCTGGCGTTGCTGGAGCCTTTCTGCGGCATTTCGAACACGCTAGTTTTCTTTTGCGCGGATGGAGCCTTTCTCGGGCATTTCGAACGCGCAATTTCTGTCTTGGGCGGCGGATTTTTTCGCTTACTAACGTAAAAACCAACCCGACGAGCGTTCATGACTAAATGAAAGCGCGGGCGACTAGTTATATACACAGATTTTTTCTTTAATGTACCAGCAGTTTTCTTTCCGCTAAATAACGCGGAAATGTATTGCAAGCGCCAGCGGTTCAGGAGGTTTGAACGGTAATGGCTATTTACACAGCGAGTTTTCGAAGCATCAGCGTTAGTTGCTGGCCCGGTACAGAATGCTCTACTTGCGTCCGTTATCTCGCTGTGGCGCCTGATTCCGGCATCCGCATCAACCGTTAGCGAGCTAAGAAGACAAGGCGATCCAATAAAGTGCTCTACACTAAAAATTTTCGTGGCGTTATAGCCACTTCGCACGGCCATTTGCTGAGCTCGCTCCCTTACACTGAAACAGTACCTTCGCTACTTTAAAGCAAAGCGTTCATGGTATCAATATTGGCGCTCGAAAAAGCCTACGTTACTAAAAGAAAGAACAAATTAAGGGGATGACTATGATGATAACGATTAAACATGAACACACGCTTGTAGTGGTCGGAATCGAACATGGGTCGCTGGCGTTGTGAAGTCGACGTCTTCCAGCACCATCATTGTATTGCGGTGCTCATTTCCTTTGAGTTCGTTGCAGGGACGTTGACTTTGGACATTCGTGGAACTGAAGTGGACTTAAAATTTAAACTTTGGCAGTTTCTCTTTCGGACGAGGGCGATGATCTAACGACGACGATGGGTGGGGGCGCGCTCCGCTTTTTCGTGAGGGATTCGTTTCCTGAAGTCTATGTTCGGACTTTTGAATCGCAGTCAGTTTGCACTTTATTTGGTAACGCTTGGACGTGGACTTTCAGGAGGTTGGAACTTTGATTGTTGACGCTGTGACATTGATTGCAGTGGCTTTGACAACAAGATTTAGCAGTTTAATTTTCGCACGAAAGAAAACTTTGCGTTTCAACCATCGTCCTCGTTAGACGTTAGAGGCTGTTAACTTTATTGGCGGTATTAATTCTCCCTTCCTCTCTCGAACGGGGACGCCGATAACCTACTCCTCCTTTGTATAGGAGAGCCCGATGATCGCTGCAAAAGCTGACACTGGTCTCACCTACCTAACAATCAACACTCACAGCAGAGCGAGCGAAAGACTACAGGTTAATGTCGACTAGCGCTAGCCGAGTGTATGCGTGTGTGGACTGTAAGCGGCGCAGAGCATTATTCCTACGTTTACACAAAGATGACTGGACGACGAAAGTCCCGTTTTCGGGGAAGACCCCTCTACCCCTCGGGAGTTAACAGAAGAAAACGTTGCGGCTACAATGCTGCTCGGACGCAATATGCAGTCGTCTTTGTCTACGCTTGTCCGTAAAACCTAAAAGCCGAAGAACTGAAAGTGTGCTGCGATTGGACAACGCTTTCCCGTTGCGCCTTTCTCAAGATGCTTTATCACTCAGAGGAGCAGTAAAAAATTCAGAGTCATTGTAAAAATTCCGCAATGCTTGTGGTCGACACCACCGCAGATTTTCTCTGTTTTCTCGCGGGCGATTGAAAGCCAACGAATGACGTCACGAGTGGCCCTAAACTCTAGATCGGCGACCGTTCATGTCCCCATCCGCACGGCCCGCAGTCTGGTTATATTCATACCAAAGACGCTATACTGCTCACAAATGTGCTTTCCGTGCTTTTTGTGCCTGGCTTGAGGCACAATTTGACATATGTCACTTGCTTACAATAATACTCTGTGGTTAGCTGCAGACTTCTTTGTTTAAGCAACAATAATGGTGCACACCACAGCCCTTAGGGCGGCGAGGTGTTATTTCACCCATTGGAATTTCGGATGTCATTAGCATGTTTCAAAGGCAATCCAGAGGACAATTAGGATGACATTTGCGAACGAAGGAGGAAGACGAGGAGGAAGAGAAAAAAAGTTGAGCCTGTGAGAAGCAGGCGACCGATAGTGAAATGCTGCGAATACCGCACGTAATACAGTGCCGCATGGGGCCGGGACCCGTGCAGCTGACAGAAGTCCAGCTAATGGGATAATGGCAGGGAAAAAGAATTTAATCCCGGGACAAGACGGCTGAGGGGGAGAGCAAGATCACAGCAGGAGAAAGCGAGGTTGCAGTCGCCCTGGCCGAGGGTGCCGCTCGCCAGGCAGGGGTACCAGCCTCTCCGGATGTGGTGTCATTCGATGCTGCAATGCCTGTCCTGGCCCGAGTGGTGGAGGCCCTGCATCCAGATGGTCGAGTGGTCAGTGATCAGGCTCTACGGTTCCTGGCCGGACGTATAAGCAGAGACTCCCGGTCACTCCTACTTCACCTGCGGCTTAATTGATGGAACGTGGGAGCCCGCCCGCACCACCAGGGTCTCCGGGCGTCCCCCACTTGCGCCGAGTGCCCAGAGCCCAAGACGCTCGAGCACTTATTGTGGTCTTGCCGCCAGCGCGACACCGTAATGGAGAAACTCGAGATGCACCAAGCCAGAAGCCGGAAGTCTTCCTGTTGCCCACGGGATCGCACGCCTTACGACGGGATGTCCTCTAGCTCCTCCTCAAGTTCCTAGTTGTGACAAGACTAGTGCAGCGTTTGTAGCCGTCGAGCCTCGGACGAGACGAACGCGACATGGACTGTCCCCAACTCACCTCCTTCTTCCCTCTCTTTCTCTCTTCTTATGCTTTGAAACCCCCACTTCCCTTTTTTGGAGTGAGTTGTATGAGGGTGAACTCCCCGACTAAGTTCATCAATATCCCCAGTGCTTTTCTCCTACATTTTTTCTTAATAAATCACCGCCAACACCACCACCACCACGAGATGCGAACGCCCTGGGAGGCGCGAGCCCGGGTAAAGAGAAAAATAATGTTCCCCAATGAATACAAACAACCTGCATAAAAGCGGAAACAACCCTGCATCAGCTAGGCTATAGTAGGGTAAGGCCCATTAGAAAAATAAAAGAACAGGAAGCCGTGGCTCCAAAACCTTTTCGAAGTAAAAGCGATAGATTAAAAAAAACCCTGAGGTTCTTCCTTCAGTCGGTGGGAAAACAACGCAACTCAGTACCAGCATAGAGTCGATTCGTGCATTCAAGCAGAGGAAGCGCCTCAAATAACATTGCTACTTGTGCATGGGGTTATGTGGGGCAGGGACAGTGCATACGGGGTGTGCGGTTGTAACTGTGATTGGTGGACAGTTCAGCAGCGACATGAGATGGGTTGCGGCTGGCCGGACTGGCAGGATTCGAGAACGCTACTCAACCCTTGGCGTGCTCAGGCCAACACCGAATTGGTCCCACTCTCAGAGTCCCACTGGCAACCTGTGCATCGGCGACCACAGCGGTCACGGGAGGGCGCCGGCGTCCAGCATCTGAGCCCGCCAGCCGACGCTCTGACTATCTCCGCACGGCGACCGGCGACATTTCCTGATAATCCCGTGTGCCTCCTGCTGCAACAGCGACAGCCCCCAGGCCACGGGAAGCCTGTGCTGTGTGGGCTACCCCAGGTGTAGTTACACAGCACGTGGTTGTGGTTTGCGACGGGAAAAGGAAAGGAAATTCACTTGGGATATTTTGAGCTCGGCAGGGAGCTCACCTGCATACAACCCAGTACAGGGGAAGGCAAGTAGAGGGGGACTGATAGGATACAGTAAAAAAAACCCGCCAGCATCTTCCCACTGGGGGAACTCGAGTAAATGCGTCGCAGAGTGGTGGGGGTATCGCGTGAATGTTGCGTAATTGGGTATGGTTTGGGAATGCTAATTGTTATTTCGTCTTTATTATTCTTATTTATTGAATGAAGGAGAAGCGAAGGCAAGGAGTGTAAAGTTAAAGTCTGTCTTTATTGCTTGGTGCCGTCGTTGTATTGGACGGAGAGGATGACTGCTTTGTGGTCGCTAAAGTGCACTGTCAAGGGGTCTTTGAGGAGCGGTCGTGAGATTGCGTAACTGGTGAAGACGTTGCTTCCATCGCATCTACTCGAGTCACGCAAAGCGTCAAGTCAAGCGAAAGCCAAGCAAATACGCCCTTGACTGAATTCCGAACGCGCGCTCCGCCGCTTATATACACACCGCCCGCGTTCGAGGGAGAGGAGTACGGGGGAGAGACGCGCATGCGCACACTTCCGTACACAAGCGCGCGAACTTTCCACGCACCCACCACGCCGTTATCACGTGTAGATGCCCTGCCTCCGTTACTGTTGAACGCGACGCAGCGCACGGGTAGCCACGACGCATGCGCGCACAGACGCGCTCCCCCCGCACCGCCGCAGCTGCTGTTGAGAGCGACGGAGCGCACGGGGTACACGCGCTCCTCCCGCACCACCGCACCTGTTGTTGAGAGCGAGGAGGGTACGGGGTAGAGACGCGCACCTGCGCCTCGACGCGACGCGCATGCGCAGCGAGCGTGTAGACGGCGCCGACGCCGAAGCGCGACATCGTGCGACTAAGAAATGCTCCGCATTTAAAGAGAGAGAGAGAGATAGGGAAAGGTATAAAGAGAGCTGTCAGTCCTAGAAAGCTGTCAGTCCGGGAACATCAGTCAATCACTGCACTCCGGGCTACAGCCGCTGCGTGAGGCCGGTCTTCTCCAGGAAATGGAGCAGATAAGCGAAGACCTCCGTTGGGTTGCCGCAGGCTCCTTCGGGAACAGAACTTACAGAAGGTCCTCCATGCCGGCGCTGGGAAGGCCTCGACTCTGGAGCGCTCGGTGGAGCTCTGCTCTCGGCCCGGTGTGGTGGGGGCAGCAGCAGAGTAGGTGCTCGAGCGTCTCCAGTTCTGAACAGTCCGCACATGTGGGGGAGTCCGTGCGCCCGTGTCGGTGCAGACGCTCCGCCACATTGCAGCAGTTGAGCAGCATGCGGAGAAGCAGGCAGCGGGCATCCCTGGTGGTGCGTGCGGGCAATGGTCTGGGCGCCAGGCCGCTCGCGACCCGAGGGTCGGCGTGCATCGTCTGCACCATGCGGGCCAGGGCAGTGCGGGCCTCGTCGAACGTGGTGACGTCTTGAGAGACTGGGTACACAGGACCCACAATCAGTGCGTGCGTCGTCGATGCCGTCCCCACAACCACCGCGCGCCGCGACGACGGTCCCCAACGCCAGACTACAGCTGCCACCTCGTGCCGGGAATGCAAAGTTCTCGCCGTGTCAGCGCCGGCGACTGGGTTAGGCCCGTCCAATAGAGACACACAGTCACTGTACACCTAGGTTTCGGGCGCATGATTTAAGGAGACATTCGTGAAGTGAGCATGTTTTAAATGCAGAGCATTTCTTTACCTCACGATGTCACCCGGCGTTGGCGTGCCTTGTTGTCCGCAACAGCCGTTCCAGAAGCGCCCTCTCTTCCACTCCTCCTCGCCTGCTCTCCGCTGCTCCTCGCGTTTCGCACTTCATCTCACCCCCACTGCTCTCTGCGCATGCGCCGCGTTGCTATGACAACGGAGGCGCGTCGCCTGCGTCGTCTGCTTCCTCTCCGCCGCGGCTGCGCTCCGCGGCGCCGAAGTCACACGGGAGCGCGCGGCCTCGTCCGCAACAGCCGTTCCAGGTGCGCCCTCTCCCCCACTCCTCCTCGCCTGCTCTCCGCTGCTCCTCGCGTGTTCTCTGCGTGCTCGGATCGCATTCAGCAACAGGTGGGGCGCGCATGCGTCGTAGTTTGGCGCGGGAGCAACAACAGTTGTGGCGTGATCGTGACGTAGTCGTGACGTGGTCGTGGCGCGGTCGTGCCGTGATGGGGCGGTTCTCGGCGTTCGCTCTCGCTGTCAATTTCTTTCGAACCAGATAATAAATGATGTCACGTGACCACTTAATTACGACTCCTCATTAATTACAATAATAATTATTAACAACAACAACAACAATAACAACCAACAGCAACAACTGCAACAACATTAACGTAACCCAACCTACTTAACGTAGTGCGCCCCCCGAAAATGCTCTGCATTTGACCGTGCCCCTCGCGAGGGGGATGTTTCATAAATTTTTTTGCTTTTCGCCTTCATCAGAAAAGCTAAGTGAGTGAGTAATTGAGTGAGTGAGTGAGTGAGTGGGTGGGTGAGTGGGTGAGTGTTTAATTGTTATTGGTGGTTTCAAATTTGCTTGGAGACCTCCACACACACTACAGATTGATATTTTGTTTTGGGGTTCAATGTTGGTAAGGTTTCATCTTATTTTGTTTACAAGCGTGAGACTTTCTTTCGCGGTTTTTGGCGGGTTTTTGGCGTGTTAACGCGTTTCGTACCGTAAAAAAACAAGAAGAATGTGTCAAATTTACCAAAAAATGTTTATCACTCATTTTGTAGAGCCTTTTTCTGCAGAAAATGGCACCATTGGTTCAATAAAATAACGGTCCTTTATTTCAACCTGCAAAAAGGTTGCTCTATTATGGCTTCACCCGGCACTATTATATCGATGAAATTATGTTCATTTTTTTTCTTTGTGTAAAAAAGGAGCGTCGGAATTGGCTTCTCCGCATGACCGCAGTGTCCTGCCAAAAAGCGGCCTCAAGGCTCGAAATTGACCGATTTTATGTATAGTCGTCATGACCGATGACGACTGCACTCATTATCGGTGATTTTGACACAAAGTCTTATAACGACTATACTTCTACTTGTCAATGGGAGCGAAAGGGTTCGAATAAGTTTTTTTTATTGGCGAAGCACAATAGGAGCTACGGCTGTCGGCGTCTCCTGTCGTGAAATTGTCAAACGATGGACAGAAAACAGTGTATAATGAATAAAACCGGTTCAAAATAGACGAACTTGATAATCAACGTTGTAACACACTGACATGATAAATAAACTAACATGTTTCAGGGTAGCTTGGTCGGGGCATCGCGCAAGCGTTGTTTTAGCATGAACCAGCGCAGCTCGTCATTGTTGGGGGGGTACAACTGATGTGGACTGGCTCAGCTAGTCTAAGACAGGCAAAGGGTTAAGAGTAAATGGGTGTGTGTGGTTGCACCTGCCCACGGCTCTTCATAGTCTATCTCTTTGAAACTCTCGAGGCAATCCCGTGACGTTCACAGACACAAAAAGTGACGATCTTCGCCTGTAGCTCTTTTTACACTGTCCAGCTTAGTTTCTGATTAATGAATGAAGGTGAAGCCCAGTTGGTGATTGTAAGGTACGTGCACCGAGTAAGAATAAGGCTATTTTCAGACTACCGACGCAAAAGCCACATTGTGATCTATGGACGTAAAAAAACGGTGTGTCACGCAATTCGGTTGGCTGAGACGTTAAATGACGTCATTCTCTAAAGTAATTACGGCAGTTGCGGAAACAGACTGAACCCGGCCTAAGACAAGAGAGAAAATAACGATTCCTTCGGCAATCAGATAACTACACAAGCACTTGGCCTAGTTTAGCTAGCGGCATCTGTCACGCGAGGAGAAATTGTGGGGCCGCCGAATTCGGAAATAACTGAGCAGCCCCAGAATAAATCGTCGCCTCTAACGTTCGGTCATTGAGGTGCCGCTACCTTCTCCTTTGCCGTCGCAGTTACACAGCTTTATAGACCGTATTGGTTGCCCCTGCGACATCAACTAGTCCCTCGCGCGCACCCGCCGCAACTTCACTGCACGCCTGTGTATAAGTGTTTCTCTACATACAAAAACTTCCTTGTTGTGACACCGGTGTGTAGTCGCGAAGCTTGGGCCAAGTGTTGTCTTCCTCTTGCCTCTCTGGAAACGACGGGCCCACAGGAAAGCTTTGCAGACCTCTGTTCTTGCCTACTCATGTAGACGGTATGCAGCTGAATCACTGTCACTCCTCCCACATTTGCATTTTACGCGTCAAAACCAGCCAGGACAGGAAATAAAGGGCGGTCGGCTCTGTTTCGCTGATGCGCCCGTAAAAAAACACATCTGTTTGGTTTTCAGGAGGCACTTTGATTTGCGTATGATGATTCTGATGGTTCTGCTGATGCACTTTCGTTACCTGTAGGTGCTTCTCCTGAGACTTGTTTGTGTCCTTTTTATTCCGCTTTTAGGCTTTATCCACGTCTTGTCTGTCCTTGTCTTTGTCATAGTCCTACAACTACCAATATCCCAGTACCCACGAATCCAAACCCAAGCCCCTACTCTTTCTTACAACATCAACACTGTCCATGCTAAGCGCACTATCAAGCGGTGCACTTTGCATTCGGCGAGATGCCAGGACCAGCTTTCTGTTGATGAAGTAACACTGCCCCGCTGCATTGGTAAGGCTCCCGCTCCGGTATTTGCATTCCCCGTAAAAGAGAAGCCGCCAGGCATCTGTGTCTTTAGCCCACATTCATTAGGATGATATAAAATGTCACCCAATTCCACATGTAGAGTTAAGGTACATGGCCCTTTGAACAGGGGTTATCTCGAGTCTCGTCTACGTTTTAGAGCGGGGTAGAATTGCAACTTCTTTTCAAACTAAGTATTTTTGTTGTTTTCCTTCGTAAGTGATGTAATTAAATAGAATTCATGTTGCGGAAATAAACTCGGCCTTGGTTGTTTCCCTACAAACAATACGCGAAAGAGAACCCACCGGGTGCTTACGAAGCCTTAACAGAACGTGTCAGTTTTCTACGCTGTAGAAAAGTTATGTTATTTTAAGTGGCTTGCTTGTTATACAACACCTCACACGTACAAAAATTATAGTGACCTAAAGGCAATACTACCACATAAATAGTCGATGAAAATCTAAACTTCTCAGTAACTGTAAATCCCCCAAGTTGCCTTCAACACTGAAACTGGAAGTGCTAGTTGTCTGTGCAGAAGAAAACTAACCTGATGTGCTAACATTTGCTGGGTTTTAGCAATGGTAACCGAAAAATCTTCAGTTTAACATCCTGTTTTCAACGCTATTAACAATCAAACCAAACCTCCTGATTAGGGGTCAGCTTAGCCGGCGTCCACAAAAGCGACACGAAAAGTACCAGTTTTCTATGCAGCTAAAAGGCGCAGATTGCCAGTCCTGTGGAAGAGGGAAGGGAGGACTGCATTGTTTCGTGGAAGTGTTTACACTCGGTCTCCTACGGTTTTACTGCCAGCAGCTGTAGGAGTATACCGGAGCACACCAACAGAAAAATCTATAATTTTGGGGTGAGCAGCACAATGCCATCAGAGGTTTGGACTATCCTATCAACGTCACTGCTAAGAGAGTGCGCTGAAAAAGGAGCGAAATCTCAATGCAGCAAAACGCGTGACGGAAGTAGCTACAAATCCCAGGAGTGTACCTCCCCTGATAATGTTATCTACGCACAGCACTCTTTTAAAATACATCTCGCTCATTTTCTCTGAATCTAATTTTGGGCGATTTCATCAAACGCAGTCTCATTTTGTTAATAAGGTGTTTTAGTTAACCTTGGCGAATTTCTTTTTTTTTCTTCATATAATAGGGTGTCGAACAGACATCAACAAGCCAAATCACGCCCGAATATATGATGTGGCTGCATTGTAAACGAAGGCACACTCATTACGGGACCTAATTCCTGTTATTTTATCACTGTTTTCCATCTCGTTCTACGCATTATTCTTTCGCATTAAGTTCGTTTATTGCACAGGAAAGAAATACTCTACATCACTAACAAAAACTGGGTTTATTTCAGGGTTGGCGTGAGACGCAGATTAGATCAAATACATAAATTAAAATGTAAACAACAAGGCGTATTTTAATAGGACCTGAATGGTCAAAAAAGCTTGATTTACGCTCTAGGATAAGGCTTCGAAGAGTGTATCTACGTTCCTTTGTGCTACCGTATTGCGAAATAATTTAAAACAGACATAATAACCCCGCATTGATGACTGCTGCCCCTTAGTCCACACTATAATGAAACGTTTACGGGGTGTATTAGTTCACCACTGGTAAATAGAAAGTCCTGGCGGCCACTGAGTTTATTTTAGCTAACGTTACTAGTGCCGGCCCGTGTCTTATTTGTAAAATGTGATTGTCCAGTTGTGCCTATATCTCATTAGTGTAAATGGAAGGTTTTGGGGCGGACAGATTATTCTGGCAGAAATTTTTTACAACACCCATCAGGAGTAGTGCTTCCTGATAAGTGGTCTAATATTGTTTTTATATGCGTAAGAATTATAACCCACGCTCAAAATACCGAAATCGAGCCCTTCACAGTACTACTCATTCTGGCTGATTGAGTGGTACGGTTGCTTCTTTCTGTCTCCCCCTTCTAGGTTGCCAGGAATCCTCGCTGCCGGCGGCATCCATGGGTCCTTGCATGATGGTGTGCTGCCTTCTGCTCGCGTTCCTGGGGACCGCTTGGTACCAACGCGTTGAGGCATTTTTCTATTACTTTGACCGCTTCGGCAAGTGCCACGCCACCTGTGGCGGTGTTGTTGGCCGGCTCTGCCCCGAAGGCTGCCGCTGCGTGTACGAGGCTCACAGCGACCGTGGAAAGTGTTTCAAGGAGCGCACCAACAGGACCAGGCGGCCCTATTTCCGCTTTTGATTCTGATGTGACCCTCTTGAAAGATGTTACAGCTTCTTATTTCTGTTTCTGCCGAGCGGTAAACCTGTGTTTATTGCCTTCTTCGGGAAACTGATGTTTACGACTCTTTGATGCCGATTTCTTTCACCTATAATAAAGATACAACGTACCCGGACATGCAGTGCCACAGGTGTTGTGTTTTTTCCAGGTAAATTACATGAAATGCGTATACACATGTCCCAATTATGGATTATTTTATCATGCGTGGTTAGAGAACACATAAAAACATTATAAACTACGCAGTAGCAAATAATCTCCTTGTTGCTTGACTGGACTGTCTGTAAAAAAGTAAAGGTGAGTATGACGAAAGAGTGGATATATGCCAGCAACCGGACGAGCACGCGAAGAAAATGCACTTTTGTTTTTTGGGGAAAGGTAAGTGGCAAGTGAAATGTCACTGCACCCATAGAACACAACCTAAGTACTCTTTAGCAGAGTAAGAAACAAAAATGGGGAAGTGGTTTCTCCCGCAGGTCTATTTTATTTATTTATTTCATATAAGATCACAGCAGAGATAGAGAAAAATAACTAAAAAAGTCAACTTCGCAGGCAAAACACGCACGAACACGCACATAAATTGACAAAAAATTGAAAACACGCATCATGTGTGGAGGTGTGACCCGATAGAAATTAAAATTTTTTGGTCACGGCTTCGTCAGAAAGTTTTCTCCTAAATTTGGAGTATCTGAAGCATTTGTTGCGCGGTCTGAGTGGTGTGATTGATGGTGCGCATCGGTGTCTTGTACTGTAACCACTGAAAAGAGAAAGAATTAAAGGTGCTAATACTGCAGTGTACCGTGACCACGTGATAGCAAAATATGAGCCTCAAGATTTCATTTCTTTCCAACACGGTAGGTAAGTAGCTCTCGTGATGAAGTTCTGGTATAGATGTTCGCCTGTAAGAATTTTATATTAGTCTCACCGAGTTCTTTTGAATATTTTCTATTTCTAAATATTGGTTTGAGTATGAGCATACCAAATAAGTTTTGCCTATTGTAACATGGGATGAATATTTGCGTCACGCGGTAATTTGTGAAGCGTAGACAGGGGATGGAGATATTCAAAGCACGCCCTAAATACAAGAACTTTCCAAGTGGCTTTGCCAACGCAGTATCGGTATGTTTTGTCCAGTTAAGATTATTAGAAAATCACAAGACGAGGTACTAAGCTTCGGTAACTTGTGTCAGTGTAATGTCTCCGGTAGTAATCATGTGTTAAAGGGCGGCTTTGCTGTGTGTTATTTTCATGAAAACAGGTTTCTCGAAATTTTTATTCATTGTCCACATTCTGCAATATTCAAAAACTTTTCCAACTGATATTTTAGCGTAATTTAATCCCCAGCCTTCAGATTTGTATGGGAGAATATGCAATTGTAGGCGTAAAAGCTGACGCTAAGTTGACACTACGGCAACAGTAACATTTAGAGATATAGAAAAGAAAAGAGGCTCTCACACCGATCTCTGGAGAACGCCGGAATCAAGACGAAAACATATGGATGAGGTACAATTTTGACAAACGAATTGTTTGTGGTTATTGAGGTATGCAGCAATCCTTTAAAAAAAATGGTAGTTTTTAATTGCTGGCTAATAATTGAAATAAATTTTAATCAAACACTGGTCAAATACATATTTCAAATCCACAAATATCACCAGTTTTTCTATCAAAATATATTGTAAACAATCTCAACTAACTAAGTACACGTTGAGTAACAGTGCCCGAACACACGTGGAAATTTTCCGACCACGGCATGTTCTTCTAAAACATAACGAGATGCTTCTGTGCTTATGTAGCATGCGTGCTTAATGTTTGCATAAATTTGAATTGAGTAAAACTAGGCAATAATTTGGTATATGCGATTCGCCTATGATGCCTATTTCAATAGTGATCGAGTAACGCACAGACATTCAAAAACCTAGAGAATAAAACAAATAAATGCAGTACCATTATGCATATTGGTTCAAATACATAACTGAGATGTTAACTAAGCTAGAAAAAGTTTGTATTTCGAGCATCAAGAATAAATTCAATATGCCCTGTTGGGAATCAACTGGGTCATTAGTATTTGTACAACTCGCAGGAAACGCAGGCAAAATGCTGTCATACTAGTTAATACAGATGTTAAATATGCAATGTTGAACTCAAAACAAAAAACGACATCGTCGCTAGTACATATTTATGTATTATGAATGCAGCGTTGGAGGTTTAGGTGGATGTTAGTATTCGCTTAAATTGATCGGTAGGCGTTGTGATTAATCTTGGAAGCGTTCTGCCGTAATAGTTGGCTTTATCGGCAGAAATGTTTAGTTTAATTACCACGACACTTAGTTACTTTTTCTAACTAGCAACATAATAAGCCCACGCTATTGGGATACTGCTCCGTTTTTTCTCGGAGCAAATGATCCGCAATAGCGAATTTACTCCTCTACCTAAAGTTCATGTCTATTCTGCACGTATCTGAGCGAATGCCTAATGAGACGACGGCGTTGTCTAGGTGAGAATATCAATATCGCACGGAAGATAAACCTCAGCTGGACCCACGGAAACTGAAACTTGGTTCCCTCCTCCAGGCAACTGTCAAAGTACAGCCGCAAGGCTCGTATTCTGAATGTGCATATTTCAAAGAACGTTGCAGCATAAATTCCGTCTGCTAACATCAACCCGCTTGCTCTGAAAAATTACGAGTATAATTTTGTATCTATATGTCTTTGTTGGAGAAGAAAAACTAAGCTATGAGCCAACGCACAGCTTTGAAGTAGCTGGATGCTTTGGCTAGAAAGTTTGAATTCATGTGGTTTGACACATGCAAGTGAGCCGGCCGGTTAACGCCAACACCGGAAGTGCCCGTGTCGATGGGTGTAGTTCTCATTTCAGTGCGTAGAATGAAGACCACAAGGACACTGGAGCAAATTTGTCAAGCTCCCGTTTTTGCTTGCACTGTGTAAACTGGCTCAAATGAACCCACTTTTCATCGTGTATCCCGGAATAGAGAAGCCCCGCACCAGGCGGGTGCCCTAACATCTGCACCAGCTTGACAAATAAAGATTTATTCATCATCATCCAATTGACAAGTCGGTAGTTATTTTATAAAGCTCGAAACAAGAAAAAGTACCATGCGCGGTCTGCAGCGGCGGCACCAACTAAACGCTGTAACGACGGGAAGAGTTGCACCGTGATTGGACGATGGCCACAATTAGCATTGAAACAAGTTTCGGTTTCGTTTCTGTAAAACAACATGCTTGGCATTCGACGTTATCTGATGAGCACTCTCGATATCTCAGTAATCGTCATACCGCGCTTCTGCCATGTTGCTCGGCTCTGAAAATGACTAAGATAAGCCTCCCAGGACATCTTGGAATCGTAGCAATCCCTAGCGAAGCCCTACGCAGTGGATGAACGCCCTCCGCGTCACCGCAGACGCTCAAATGCCATGCGCTTTTCCCCCATATTTGGGAGCTTGCCTCACTCATGCCTATATCGTAAAAAGCCTGTTCGCACAGGCCAAGGGTCTGCTCATTCTGGCTTTTGCCCACTGCCCGCAATCATTCGGTCTTATGACAACAGCGCGCCAACGAGAACTCGCTAGCGCGCCAGTGTTAGTCTGCGTGCGTTCTGCGAACTCGTTCAGGGAGCTGTGAACGTTACGGCCCAAAAATGGTGAACTAAGTATAGAAAACATCGGCCTAAGACGAAAAAAACCAACGAACCAAAAAAAAGTGTCCTCGGGGATTCGAAATTGCAACTTGCAAAATAGCGTGCCTAGTGCGCCAGACCACTCGGCCACAGGCCAGCACTGCCCTGGTTGCAAATATGAGGTATATCATGTATAACCAGTTTAAACTTTAGTTTTAGCATTTCAAGCAGCTTAGGTGACTATTTGTTGTATAGGGCTCCTGCACTAAGCATCCCCCAAATTTAAATATCTCACGTCTCGCAATTGCATTTATTAGACGGAAAAGCGTTCGCAGATGCGTATACTCGTGCTGCTGACCGCTGTGCTTGTTCACCCAGCGCAAAAAGTGCTTCCTGCTCCATAGTTTACGCTGTACGGTAAAAGTTTCAGTTGATTTTATTTCCTTAGTACCTATATTGGCTTCGCTAACTATTCCCGCCTTCAAGTGGCCTAAGAATTTCCTAGTAGCGTACCAGTCAGCGAGGTGTCGCATGTGTGCTTCTGTGGAGCGACCTGGACTTAGAGCTTGATACAGTGTACAAACTAATAAACTAAAGAAACGCATATTTTTTCATTCACAAACGTGTCTTAGTTTCAACTGAGCGAACGAATTGCGACGACCAGTAGTTGGTCGGCGGGCTAAACGCTGTACCCTAAACGCTAGCCCGACTGACTCTGTCGGAAGGTCGGCGAGCCGTGAAGTAGCGCAGTCAAGCCAAGTCATCTCTCCTTACGTCACACGAAAACGCCACAGAAAATGTGCGAGGATGCAGAGAGCAGGACAGCATTTTCTAATTCATTTTTCTACTAAATAAACTCGCGTACACGCACTCAGAGCGGTCGAAACATGGCCTGTAGACTCCGGACTACAATTTGCGCTAGTAATCCCGCGATGTTTACAAATCCCTTCAGTGTCCCTTTAAAACAGGACAGGTTCGCAATATAATCTACATAATAAACCATGTTTGGCGAGGTTATTCTGCTCTCCTAGACGGGTGAGGTGAGAAATGCAGGATGTATTAGGATTAACTCCACTTGTGGGTCGAGAGCTTACAAAGATATTTTAATCATAAAACTGCACTTTAGGACTGTGAAAACTGCTGTTCAACACCATTAATTGCAGCTTTCTTTGGACACCAATCGTAAACCTCACTTGGGTATTTATTTATCGGTCCACAATAAAACCAGTAGGGAGACATTGCGGCAATTCCGCTCTGCATTTTGACTTCCTGTGTCCTTTTTTATTTCGCCACGCTGACGAAACATCTTGCCTAGCGTTTCTATATATTCGCAAGTTGCCTGTTGTCAAGCGGGCCGTTTTTTCTTCCACTGATTTTGTTATGATAAACTGGAATATTCCCTTGGTTATTACCATTTTTATCTGAAAAGCTACATTATGTCGTGGTCGTTTTCCTCCCGCCTCTGTCCATCGGAGCTGTTGGCTGGTGAGCACAGCAACGAGGTGCGTGTAAGACGTTGAACCCAGAACGACGACGAGGCATAACTTTACCCATGGGCTCAGAGCCATGTCCCGTAGATGTCAGGCATATATGCGTGTCTCGGAGAAATTTTAAAGATGAGAGAGGGAGCTGCTGCATGTGAACACTCCAATTTTATAATCGCTGATCTTATAACTCTGTCAAAAATTCCTCAAAAAATATTAAAAAACATCAAGCTACAAACATTTGTGCAAATTCACTGTGCCAAAGTAACTGAAGTCCTTAGACAAAAACAGAAGCACTTTCTACTTAGTCAAATTGGTAGATCATTGAAAGATTGCGACGGGTTATTCGGATGAGGTAAACCAAAAAGTTGAGTTCGGACATTTGCACAACCGATACATTGCAGTCGAAAAAACGCCACCTGCGGTCTTTAAAATGGCTGATTAGTTTGAATCACCCTATAAAATATTTGCTGTGCAAAATGCCATTTAATACTCTTCATGAAAGTGAGAGGCTGGTGTCATGGCCACTCAAGCCGAGATGAAGAACCAGATCTGTGTTAAGGTTGTTTGTCTCCTACTGTTCCTTCTAATTAGATGAGTGTGTCAGTTAGGCCTCCATTCCGAACGTACAAGGCAGGTTCATCTGTACCTTTAAATTCGTTTTGAAGGCGAAAATAAATTTCCTCAATGTCATTTGGATTGAATTTAGGTAGTACTGTTTGCTTTGCTAGCTTATTCCATCTCTTCTCAGATGAAGAGCTTTTTTTCTCCATGCCATCTGTGATCACTGGTTTTCAATTGTCAATAACCTTCACGTATTCCACAATGTGGGTGGTGTAACCCGACGCACACGCGGACAATACCTAATAGCGGCATGACTCTTTCTCAAGTATGATGGCGATGTGGGAGTTGTTTGCACGACGCGTAGCCTGCGTGGATCTCTCTCGTGGCCGACATCTTGTAACTACAAATTGCCTCATTCTGAGCCATGATTCGTGTCTCTGTTCTGTGCGGCCACATAAAAATATACCCACAAGAGCCACAGGAGCAGGCAGAAAGAATTCTAAGTGCCATTCCTTAATACGACGATTGCTAAAATGCGAAGCTTTCTCCAGTGCAACCTGGTGAAAGTCAACGTCGAAAATCAAAACCCTTCCACCGTTTAGAGTAGTGCTGAATTGGATAGACGTAGGCTCCATTACGCGACTGACTCAGCTTTGGTTCCCCCCACGAGGAGCGTGTTTAATTGATGATTATGATTGATTGATTGATTGATTGATTGATTGATTGATTGATTGATTGATTGATTATGATTGATTGATTGATTGATTGATTGTAGTGTTTAACGCGCCGACGCAACGCAGGCGATGAGGTAAGCCGTAGTGGAGGGCTCCGGATTAATTTTGACCGCCTGGGACTCTTTAACGCGCAACGAAATCTCGTACACACCGGTGTTTTTGGATTTCGCCGCCATCAGAAAAGTGACCACCGCGGCCGGGAATCGAACCCGCGACCTCGGGCTCAGCAGCGCAACGCCTTAGCCAGTGGGCCACCACGGTGGGTGGAGAAGCGTGTTTAACAATGAAGCGAGTTTTGGTGGATGCTTTCATGGACGATGCCGGGTAACGCGGGTGCAATGTGTAGATGGCATACCTAGCGCGGAGTAGAGCAAGCGCCAAGCACACGTGCAGCGTATTGGGAAGGTGGAACGGCGGCGAAGCGCACGCGTGCAAGACAAGGCGTGGGGTACAGCACTCGCCTAGGGTAGGTCGGCGGAGCCAAGGAGAGTAGTCGGCCAATTAGACAGTGCCCCTCGTGCAGATCCGAATTGCGCACATACATAAGGAAGAGCCATTTGGCAGTCGTTTCACGAATGTTCGCAAAATGGGCAAAGGCGCGAATTCTCGAGAAGAAGGAACCGCCCATCGGGAGCGGCAGCGAAAGATGGGGGGTACGGGCGCGAGAACAATCAATCAGCTGGCTTTGAGGAGTTTAATGAAGCCTTGTGATTAGGGAATGTTAGCCAGCTTCACTCTTAAAACAAGCGTTTGAGGTAGTTGATATGCCTTCATGGAAACTCATTATCATCTTGTGCTCTCCCATTGCGTAAATTTGCATTCGTGCAGTGCACTTTCACCAATGGCAAGCACCAGTGGGACCAAGAAAGCTTACCTTCAAAACTAATTTCCCAGCGCACCATGAAATTTTACAGCTTAGGAGGGAAAAAGTTACAATTTCTGCAATATTCATTTTAACAACGGATGATGTATTCTTTTTCCATCGCGAAATTACGGCTTAGGCCTAATGTGGAGGCGTGATTTGTGTGGTTCATAAAGGTCACGACTCGGCCTTTTTTGAGTTCTTTTCACGCACCCCTTGCCATCTCATATTGGAGTTCTAATCATCTCCGTGGTTACGCTTTCTCGCTTTAGCAGCAGTGTTGGCTGCCCGACGCTCCCTTTCGTGTGACTAGTATCTTTATTTTGCCGCCGTCATCCATATTACATGAATAGTGAAACTTTATTAACGATACTGGGGGCTTGGTAGCCTAGTTGGGGAAAAGGGAAAAAGGGAAAGTGGGTGCATGGCCGTCAGATTCCGTCGGTCAGGTTTGGCTGACACGCGAACTCCCACAAAAAAAGGATCGTGATCGCTGCGTCCAATGTGAGGGGGCGGCGTTGCTCCATTCCTCCAATGAGGTAACGCCGGACTGCCTTTGTACCTGTTCCTCAGCGGTGAAAGGCCGGTGTAGTCCCGCAGTAGGTGCCTAACATTGAAGAGGCACTGGTATTGCACGTGCAGCACGTCGCAGTGGCTGCCTGGTCACCCTCCTCGTTCTGATCGGTGATGTCCGCCTGTGGGTCAGCGCCACGAGTTCTTTTGGATGCCACGTGTGCTCGCCACTTTGCCAGAACATCTTTCGTAAGGGCAGCACCTGTCCTAGCGTTGTAGATTAGCACTTCCGCACCGCGCTGAAGCCATTTCGGAAGTGGGTGGGGATTGTGCGGCACCTTCACTCTGAGTTCCCGTTTAGCTTGCACCTTTATCCGCTGGCGTTCTGTCGTCTTGTTCAAAGAGAAGTGGAGCCTGAGGGACTACGTCAAAGCGGAAACGTACCAGCTCGCTCGCCAGGTCATGGGCGGCGCGCCCATTACCGATGCTGCACGCATGCCCCGGGACCTAGTTCACCCGCACCGGCACGGCGTAGAGCTCGTGAAGTGTTGCACAAGCGACTTTCACGGTTGTGCGCCAAAGTTCCGGCTCTACGTGTCTTCGTCAGATTTTTGAGGGTGTCCAATGAGTGGGCAAAAACGGCGTAGGTTTGTCGTCGCACAGAAAGTGGGCTCGTCCTTGCACATTCAGTCAACTTCTGTATTGCATACAGGATGGCCTGATTTTCAAGTGACCTCACAGGTTGCTCTTGGCAGTATTGAAACGCCTGAGCATCCGCTGATGTCCTCGGACGGCAGCGACCGCTCCCCGGAAGGTATCTGGATCCCAGGTGGCGTCCGTGAAGACGGCGTTGTCCTGGAAGTCAGCCCTCTCAGGAAGTGCGGTTCGTTGAGCCGTGTGATCATCCCCTTTCCTGTGTCGGCGCGTGACTGGCTTCGCGACACGAACCCGGATGTCGTCCCAGGGAGCAATCGCGCTGAGTACTTCTATCTGCTCGCCCAGCTGTTCCCCGTCCAGCTACAGGAGCGACTGGCCCACTCGCGCATAGAGACGGCGGCGATCATGTCCTGCCTTGCATTCTGCGATGATGTATCTGAGCGGCGGGATGTGATAGTAGTGGTGCAGCTCCTCGACCCGGGCATGGCGGGGCAGGCCCGTTATTACCCGAAGACATTCCCGGTGTAGTATTTCCAGCTTGTCGTATTCCGGTTTTGTCAAGTCAAAACACACAGTTCCTTAGGAACCTTTTAATGTTGGTATTGCCATTGTGAGGGTACGAGCTGTGCGTGTGCGGGCTCCTCCGGATTTGTGGGATATGCGTCACAAGACGCAGAAGGTGTTTTCATTTAGGCTCTCGCTGCCATTGCTACGATGCCGCAACCCCGGTTTTATGTATCGGGATGCCAAGAATATTGACGTGTCGGTCTGGAGCTCTCTCGATTGTCTGGCCGGCGAGGCAGAGCTTTTCCTTTTCGTTCTCAGCCGTGGAGCTGCCCAGGAGAATCTATTTTGTTTTTTTCCGGAGACACTTCTATTCCGCTACTTTTCAAGTAGTCGTCTTAAGTATTGAGCGCCCTCATATTACAGTTTCCCGACCTCTGGGCCCACCCACTCGCGTGACATATGTTTACAACGCGTGCCAGTGATGGCGGGACGCGTCGAACAGTCGGACGCCGGGAGACCCAGGCAGAGGCAGTCGTTAATCTTCTGAGCAATCAGGCGTTCCAGCAAACATCATACTCATTGTACGTCGAGCGACAGTTTGCGTACTTGAGTGAGTGACAGCAAGCCATGAAAATAATGAGCTTTAATAGAACAGCTCTTATGCTCGCATGACAAGCTTGTTAGATTGTTATCTTTCCCATTGGCTTTTTTTGTTTGCATACTGACATCGCTAAACTTCATCCAAATCGAAGCTTCCGCGCCGATTTGATGGTGAGTACAACAAGGGAAAAAACTGCTTTTGTGCGCAAGTATTTCACCAGGCTTGAAAGAAATAGAGGAAATCTTAGTACACAAATACTATTCAAAGTATACGCGCTTTTTATTTCCATGTGATTTCCTAAAACACTGTCAGTGCAGGTTTGCGATTTGTAAGGCTTTGCTCGCCAGCCGTAAAAAAACACCTCCCCTAAATATGTCTATTATAATTCCTGCTATTCGGGCGACTTCAATTGTTAAGTGTAGTGCAGGTAACCATGCGAAACTGCTGCGCAAGGTTATAAAATACAATTTAGTGAAGGGGGTGGTCGTAGACTAGAGTTTATTTCAAGAAAACATGCACTTGTTATTATGGCCATGATAACTTAGAAGAAAGTAATGAAGGGGAGAATTATAATAATGCGTGTTTATTTCGCCACAGTGAAGATTTATTTCGCAGTGTGTTTATTTTAAACTTATTGATTTAATGGTTTTTTTTATTTATTTATTTATTTATTTATTTATTTATTTATTTATTTATTTATCTGTTTATATATTTTAGAATACTGATGGCCTTTCGACCTTTACAGGGTGGGACATACTAGGAATGCAGGAATCACTCGTAAATGAAAGTGTTATCACTTCGTTCAAATATTGTTTAACTATGGCAGAAGCAAGGTTATGTTCAGACTATCGACGCAAACGCCATATCGTGATCTATGGACGTAAAAAACGGCGTGTAACGCAGTTCGGTTGGCTGAGACGTCAAATGACGTCATCCTTTAAAGTTATTGCGACAGTTGCGGCAACAGTCTGAACCCGGCCTTACTTTTGGTACACGAGGGCGGCCAACGCATTTCAGAATAAATGTCCCCACTGCCTCAGAATACGTAATCCTGCCCCATGAAAGCAAAATAGTATGTTTCTGTGATGGTGAAACATTTGACCAGTATAGAAGCCGCGTCTGGAACACAATGGCTTAGCCACTGCCACACCGCGATGAACTGGAGCTTAAGGCAAAGAGCTGCTGAGGTACCGAGGCAGGTCGAAACCAGTTATATCGAAGGATATTTTTGAATGGTGGCAAAAAGCGAAAGCCTAGTGCTTTGATGTTTCGGTGAACTTTAAAAATAACAAGGATGTCATAGTTAATCTGGACCCCTATGCTATAACGCATTTTGCCTTCAAGGTGTTGGTTTAATCATGCAAGTCAATTACACAGCTTAACAACGGAGAGAATTTTGTGTACTCAAGAACGGCACAGCGCAAATGCCAGAATTAACAAATGTAATACGATTACAAAATCATTGTGGTTCCGGAATACGCTAAAGTACCGGTCGATTTTCTAGTTCTCGCGAAAAGACCCGCGGTAGCGCGAGCTGGAAACAGATCATTTGGCAGAGAACATCTTGTTCCGTGAACAGGGAAACAATACCAAGAGAAATCCGGTTTGCACAGCTCAAAATGCCAGCACTTGTGCAGTGGCGAAGCAGAATACCACACCTTAGATCCCGCTACGAACGCTTGGTGGAGTTTTCTCAAAGGTCGAAGGGCCCGATGGGCTTTTCACGCTTTTGTTTTCGCTAGGGCACAAGTTGGAATAAACGTTTTTTGCTCATAATGTTCTTGACCAAGGTGCTCCGTGAAGGCTGTTCATTGGCCATAATCATGGCCGACGGGGCGCCGTGTCCTAGTACTTCTTCGTACAAAAGGAATCTCGCGAGTTCGGAGGCCGTTCCTTTTGGAATTAATTTTTTATGCTTGTCGAGTGGCGTAACTGGTAGCCACCAGAATCGTTTTTTTTCCCTCTATCGCAAGTGAGGAGAAGACTCAAGCAGATCTAGGATGATTTGCTTAATGAAGTCGTCAGTGAGCTTACGGTGGGCAGAAATACCGGTGGCGTAAACGGACTTGCAAGCCCAATCTGGTAGTCCTCACAATAAATTCTCAAAAACATATTAGTCTAATGCGTTTGAATGTTTTTTACCTATCAAATATTGAGGCCAGACCCTTATGTGTGTCACTTTCAGACTGACCTGCAATGGCTCCTGGGTGGACAAGACGGACGCAAATACCCAGAGAAAAGCAAGCAAGGCTGGAAGCAAATACGTGCATGCCAGCCGTGTATCAGGGATGAATATTGATGATCGAATTTATTAAATAAATATTTGGTGATTTACGCTAATAGATACAAGGGTAGAAATGAGATGGAATAAATTGCCGTAGAGTGGATTAGGCTGCATTAGGATGGGTTCGCGTGAATTAAAATGAGGTATGGTGGAATAGAGCCTGATCAGTAATTGGCAGTAAATATTAGTAAGATCATGTAGGTTGGATGAGTGTGGATTAAGGTGGCGTAGAAAAATTACGTCAGGGTAAAGTGGAATAAGGTGGATTATTGTTTGTTATGATGGATTAGGGTGGATTAAAAATAATTAGTACGAATGTTTGTATATTGAGACTATTTCAGTAGAATGAGGGCCGGTATTAGTGTGGAATAAAGAGTTTAGGGTATAGTAGAAAAGGGTAAAATGAAGTAACGTTGAGTAAGATAAATTGAGGGGTATTCAGAGGGGAAGAGGGGCGTATAAGGTTCAATGAAATGGATTCGAAAAATTACGGGAGATTAAGGTAGATTAAGCTGAGATTAAAGCAGAATGCAGTGGGGCTAAGATGTTTCAATATATTAGTAGATTCAAATGAACAAAGGTGGTATGAGGGGGATAAGAGCCAATTAGGATAGATTCACGTGAATTAAACAAATAAGCGATGCTAAGAATGCGTGGCTGCTTTATCGACATGTTGGCGCGTATATGAAATGTGCCCGTCCCCTCTGCATGCTACGTTTTCGCCCTTAGAGCGTGTAAGGAGACGTAGATGCGCGGAGAAACTTTTAACAGCCATTTCAATACAGTGTCAGAATCTTCGGAGCAGTCAGGTGTTCAATACAAAAGGGTGTCAATAGATAATATTACAATCGCAAACTTTGCATGTCGGCCGGATTGGAGAGCGTTCTGAGGGAAGATAAAACGTTATTCCACTGCAGACCTGGTAGGTAAGCGATGTCTTGCCAGGTAGGAGCAACTTCGTTGCTCCTATCTTGCTTGTTTGCCATTCGGTCAGCCATAGCTGCCTATTCATGCCAGAGCTGGCAATTTCACTCTCCCACTTCTCGTACGTAGGACTGGGAATTGATTGATTGTAGAATTTAAAGCGCCGACGCAACGCAGGCGATGAGGCGTGCTGTAGTGCAGCTCTCAGAATTAATTTTCACCAGCTGAGGACCTCTCACGTGCGCCGAAATCTCGAGTGCACGGGTGTTTTACCTTTAGTTCTCCATCAGAAAAACGGCCGCCGCGGCCGGGAATCGAACCCGCGTCCTCGTGCTCAGTAGCGCAACGCCTTAGCCATTGAGCCACCGATGCGGGTTTAGGAATTTGATTCAACTGTTGGTTAGTCTAGCACTCCGAGACCATGTGACAGGGAGTGGCGTGTTGGCTGCAATAATTGGGCGAGGTGGTTTAGAGGGTCGGGTGTGTGCCGTGTATTCTCGTGGGGTGTGGTAACGTGGTTGTTTGTAGTCGATGGAGGGTCACATATTGTTCTTTTAACAGGGGGTCCAGCTCCTTTCGGGTAAGCGCAGCGTGATTGCCACGTAGTGTTGCCTATTTCGCTGAAGTAGAGCGAAGGTGATCTTTCCGGTCGTCATCCTCAAATGGTTCCCGGTTTAGGTTTACAACAGCTCCTGCGAACGTATGGGCTGCTTGATTTCCGCGGAATGGGCAAGCGTCCAAATTTTGCTAGATTTTTGGGGGGTTTCTGGGCTAGAACCTACTGTGCTTTATTGGGTATTCTTCCCGCAATCTACACCCTCTGTCAAAATTTTCCTTTGTCATGGCATAAGCGACGTTATTGTGGCCATGGCTGCCCTATTGGATGTCGCCTGGTCAACTTCGCGGTGTATTTCTTGCATTTCCTTTTTACTATACACCGTCGTTGGGGCCGTGTACCAACCTCTTTTACGCCTGAAGGTGTTCGCACAGTTTTGGCATTTCTTTTGTGTTTTGAGTGCGCGCGGAGTTTGAGTGCCGAACTCAATACTCCGCTTTCAACGATACCACTCGTCAACAAACATTTATTGCTTCAAAAACGCCCTTTGCACGCTTGCGTGCACGCAGCCATGCCTTCTTTTTGGGGCACAATACCGGAAATAAACCCCTCCACGTTGCGGATAAAAGGAGGAAACTGCCCTGCATGTGATATATCGAAGTTCGCCGAAGAGAACGCCGCGACACGCCGCCCTCACCGGGAGAGACCGTGCAGCTATCATCGCGTTGTCCGCGGTCGAGTTGAAAGGGAACAATTATGCGCAATTTTGCTATCGCGCGTAGTTTTTGTGGTAGTTAACGGGTTTTCATAATTCTTGCCGAGGAGACTGTTGGGACAATATACTACCCCAAAATACATTCCGAGTATTCGATGGTAAGTGCTGCTGGGCCCCCTTAACAAGAGCACGCTTAGTGAAAGGTCGAACAAATTTTTTTGTCGCTGTTGTTCCATCGTGAAGCATACTAACTTAGGCAATCGGCCAGAAATTGGGACCTTTGAGGGGATAATGTGGGCGCTTCGAAGGATTTAAAAAATCTATAAATCGGAAAGATGAAGGATGAAGGAAAGATGAAGCCGCACAACACCATAGCCACAACATGATGAAACGACTGCACACCAGTATAGCAAATAGGGCCCGTAGTTGCAATGGTATGTTTCTGATGGTCGAGCAAGCAGGGTGCCAGGCTGCGAAGAAGAATGTCAAACTCTTTGCAGCCTGCGCGATATTTGAAGCACCGAATTCGCCCTTCCCGCGGTCGCCGGTAACGTTTGTCGCTCTCTCTCTCTCTCCCTCATTGGGACGGTGCAAGTGCAATCTGTCCACGAGATTGTTGCACTGTGTACCACCCAACGTTCAAGCCCTACATTTGCCTATGCCGTTTTGCAGCAGCTAAAGAGTGTTGAAATTTTGGCTTTTAGGTACATGCATAATCACAAGAATTAAAACAGCGCCACAAACGGGACGCAGGAAGAAAGGGACGCACATATGTCTGTTATTGGTTCGAGACATCGGCTTTATACAAGAGAAGCGAACCTCACGAAACGAGAAAGAGGGGCAAATAGGGCCAAGGGGCCGGAGAAATAAGATTCTTAAACGTACTACACGGAGATGAGAGAATATTGATTGATTATGATGTTTAACACGCCGACGCTACCCAGGAGATGAGGCGCGCCGCAGTGGAGGGCTCCGGATGAATTTCGACCACCTGGGGATCTTAAGCGTGCGCCGAAATCTCGAACACACGGGCGTTTTCGCGTTTCGCCTCCAAAAGAAAAGCGTCCGCCGCGGCCGGGAATCAAAACCGCGTTTTGGGGCTTATCAGCATGACGTTTTAGCCACTGAGCCACCGCGGCGGTTGAGGTAAGCGAAGATACGTGTCTATTCAAAATTCTAGAGATTGTGTTCTTTCGAATTTGCAGGTGTGCCCAGTGTTGGGCAGTGTACGTTTGGTTTCGCTGATTTCCACAAGCGTCTTTGGTAGTCTCTTGTACACGTAATCCTGCTCTTCCCAGGCGAATAAAACGCCATGTTGTGCGCGCGGGCGTGAGTTTGCGCGCTTTACGTGGAAGTTTTCTTTGTTGATTGTTTTGCAATGGGGATGCAGGCAGCATTCGCTCTTGATTGTCGCAGTAAGCCCGATAACGAAGGGGCCGCAGCCCGTGGTCGGCGACATTTTTCCGCCGCGTCTTCTGACATGCTTGGCCAGGGATCCTAAATGGACCATGAAAACGAAGCCGTAACTTGCCTTATTTGAAAGGTCTGCCTTTGGTGACTCGTTAAGGAAGTTGTTTTCATAAGAAGTGGTGAGGAACACCGAAAAAAAGTTTCAAATTTTCTGCCACCCAGCATCAGCAGTGAAGTAACAAGGAAGTTATTCAAGCAAAATGGGCAATGTCTGAAGTCATTAGCATCCAAGCTGTACAATAAAACGAAGCAAGGGGCAGCAATAAATAACACACTCATGCCTCTTGGCGGTGGGTTTGTGTAGTCTCTAGGACGACCGTAGGGGTGGTGAAAAAGAGGCTGGTACGTTTTCTGTTACACCTGGCCTAGATTTTCAAATGTGACAGTAGTATTGCAGTTCATTTTAAAAACCACTAGTTCGAGTGAAGAAAAAAAATACTTCAGTTTTATGATAAAGTTAAGGAATACAAAACTGATTTTTCGCACGATGCTAATAATTCAATTTCGAACCGGTTCGCGGATCGAATTAGTCGAACCGGAACTGAACCGGAACAATATAAATATACCTGAACCAGAACCGTAACCGAACCCGTATTTTGTTCGGTTCCACACACTGCATTAATCATATCCTGGCATCTGCCTACCATTTTCTTGGTCTCCTCAAACGTAACGTCAGCCGTGCTTCCACGAAATTACGGAAGTTGGCGTACACTACACTAATACACCCTAGAGTACGCATACGCTAAGTACGACCGTCATCAGACTTATGAAAACAATTACTTAAAACCCTTGCAAAAACTCCCTGTATTATTCGTCTTTTGTGATTACCCAAGTACACCTGTGTAAGAGTGTTAAAAAGTGTTCTGAACTCAAAGACTTATTGAATCGTCGCAACAAATCCCGCTTAACACCATTTCATAAACATTATTGCCATGTGTACTTACCCAAAGCCTTTTTTCAACGTCAGGATCCAGTCACGCAAAGTTAACGACTATATTCTGGGCCCTTGCATTCGCCCAACCATTTGTACCTCGGGCAGCAATAGATTGGAATAATCAATCATTGCAAATTATTATTCAACCAAATGCCATGAAATTTACTGACGCTTTGCGCATTAAAGTAGCTTATGATATATCATTTCACTGCCTTTTTTGACTGTGTCCTTGCACTGGTAAAAGACGTATCGATGCCTCCGTTCATGCTCCATGTGGTTCGTTTTGGGTACTGTGCGAATAAAACTGTTCTAATTGTTCTTTCCATGTTTCCTCTTTATTTACGCTGCAGCAACGCAATCCGTTTGTGACATTTTTATTTCTTGTTGTGTTATATTGGTAGTTTTTGTGACACCAGCGCAACCCCGTTACCCTATGTATTACCCATGCCGGAATTCGTTTGAGGATTTTGGAGAATGAAAAAATAAATGAGACATTTTCGCATATGTATTAACCGAATTTCCTTTGTGTTTGTAAGAGAAACACATACGTTTTATTGTAACTGAGGAAATTGATTTAGGAGAGCAATCGTGAAGGAAAGAAGGAGTATAAAGAAGGAGTATAAATCAACATCAACGAGTAATTGTGCGAAAGAATAGGACGATTTCGTAATTTGAAAAAAAATTCCGAGGTTCACGGAAGTATACGTGATTTCAAGGCGAACGCGTGGAGATGTCTATAACTGCTCTAGTGCTCCATCGAGTTGCGGTCGTTCCTTTGTAAACTGTTTTTTTTTTATTTGCCGGAAATTACTTCGGTCAGTTTCTTGTCTTTTATTCACGGGGAGCCACGTACAAGTGTAACACGACACACACTATTCTACAAAATTTGTTTTCAATTTATAGATGTTGTGAATTCTGCGAACCAGGCAGACTATCCCCTCAGAGCTCATGATTTGACGCCAATTCCCGAAGTTGATATGCGCGAAGAAAAAAAACGCCAACAAGGGCCAGAAAATTTGTATGAGCAGATTTCAGCGCGTGCTTCTCTTGCTTAATTTGTGGATGACATTATTGAATTCTTGTAGAGTGCGTCTTGTAAGCTACAAAGACTGCACACCCTGGTAATCAGGAAAGAAAAATGTCGGAGATAGTACGCTGCAGAACCGCATCATTCTGCCACTCTTGAGACCTTGGTTCAAATCTTCTTAGATTACCAATGTGTTGCCTTGTGTATTTACCCTTATAGCGGCGGCTACTTACTGGACCGCGCTACAACGAGGGTTTTTCGCAGAGCGTAATGTTTCCGTCTGACAATGTGAAATCTATGAGCGAAATGCAGAGCGCAAGGCTAGATGGTCAGTGAAGCTTTAGCTCAGATAATACATGACGCCCCCATTGCGACAAAAGAGAAGTAGCAAGGGAGTGAAAGACTTTATTAACGCAAGGAGGGCCTCAGGTGCGCAAAGGCTGAAGAAGGGGGAAATGTATTGAAGAGCGATAACTTCAGTTGCCGAGCTTAACGGCTGCTCAGAGGAAACGGACGATGCTAGACGCACAAGAGCTTGGAACGCCAACAGAGGGCGTTGCGAACTTCAACTTGTTCGATGCGGGCAGAACAAAGTTAGGGTCGCACAAACATAGCTATCGCCGACCATGCATGATTAACTAACACGTTTTGAAATGTTATTTTGTTGAATTACCTGAAAGAAGCACTCGCTTCTTTTTCATCTTAATCGTGTAGTTATAATTTGACTTGTTCGAAAAAAAATGATCGCCAGGAACTCTTCATGCACTTTTGTTCAATATACACATAACTTGAGCTATGGTGCGTAATATTGGAAACATGCTGAGGGAATTAGGCAGCCCCTACGCGCACATTACCCTAGGCGCACTTGTGCGGCTTTTTACCCCAAAGAATAGACACCTGAAATGGCTGCTACTATTTATTAGTTTGCTCCCAAAACTAGCCCTAAGGAGCGCATTATTCACTGCGCTAGTGATCGCTTGTTGGTGCGCACAGCTCGTATACCAGCCAGGAATCTGACTGCACACGTACATTAGAATAAGGTTTCAGCCAGCATTGGCTCTAGGCACGTTCGCAAAGCTGAGATCTCAGCATGATACGTGACCAAGTTGCGCCTTACGACCAGTTTCCTCGAATGGTCACATTGTGCACCGCTAACTGGCACCATCATCGACAAGGCATATTTGCTGCGCATTTATAACACGCTCATTCGCTTCGCCGCTTAGACGATACAACTGGAGAGTTCGAGAAACGCTACATAGGTGGCTAGCGAAGGTATGTTTTACAGTCGTATACGGGCAATAATTCTGCATGGTCCCTATGTGATCGGGGCAACGCGGGCTAGGTCTATACCCGAGGAGTTATCGCGATTATACTTCGGGTGAGACTTGTTTTACTGCGAGCGAGTGAATAGATAGTTTATAGAACGCCCGCCTCTCCCTCCTCATTATTTTGAATCATTGTCCAGCAAATTTGTGCCCAAAATGCAAGCGCCTTTTGGAGGAGGGTGTAAGCGTACTCTAAACCATTCTTGAATATGCATTGCGGTAATATATGTAGGGTCAAAGTATATATATCTAGGTATTTGCACCTAAGAAAACTAAGTGGTGAACATGAGGCCATCTCCGAGAAGTTATCACTTGTTTTTGTTTTGGCGGCTTCCATTGCTGCCCTGTGTTCCTAACTTTGCTGTAGTTTTTTACCACGAGAGAAAGTATGGCCTAGTCAGGTGACGTTGTGCCAAGCGAAGTGTGCTAACATCAGCAGTCCGATCATTCCATTTCGATATAGAGAGAAGAGCTATGGAAAATTATTTTCCCATAAAGTACCGGGTTACAATGTGAATGCATGAATCACAGAAGTAAGTGGCTTCAGTACTAATGCGGCTTTTGGGAACACTTTATTGCCGGCTTGGTAACGTATGGGTTGCGAACAAGGGATAATTTGCAGTCCCGGCTTATGGTTGAGCGCATGAGGAAGACGACGTCCTCTCGGATGTTCTATGGTCTCCGGAGTTTTTGTACTGGAAAGATAATTCTGGAAACAGAGGTAAGAATCGGGCAAAATGGAGGGAACCTCTTTGGTTTGTCCGGGGCTAGAAGCCATACAATTGCCGGGAGCCTCCTAGCAGGTAAACGTAGAAAACTGCTAGTTTATGTGTTGACAAAACTTCATAACAGATATGCGCATGTGAACATCGTTAAAATTAACGTCATATATTGTGAATTAAATCATTCAAACTCACTCTGCACAGGCTGCGAAATCTAACATTTCATTCTTGATCATACTTATATATATACTTGAATATTTATATTTAAATCAGTTAACTAGCCGCTCAAGATTGGTATTGTGCAGCAAGTATTTGCATCCTTTATATGATAAAAGAAACAAGCCAAACAAATGGCTACACAAAAACACCGAATCAAAATATTGTTGTGTGGAGGCAGAACAGATGGGAAGATCTATGGTGCTACAGCTCTCTTCTTCTTCCCGCGAAAATATGAAATCAATTCAACGGAGAACGAACTCCAGCTAAAAGTCATATAATCATTCAGAAACGCCAATGCTTGAAGATTTCATGAGAACCGAGAAATGATCAACACATTGAATGAAAGCAAAAATATCACGTTGAGAAATGAGCAAACACTTTGAACTGTACCACGGTCAAATCCAGCGATGAGGGTACACTTTCTACAGATTTTGGGGCACATAAATGAGGTAATAGTGGCGAGCTTGATACATTACAGTAAAAAATAGAATACCTATTGAACTATTTTAGTTATCATTTGATGAGATATCGCGATCACTTTGTTCAATTCGCTGAGACCAGTTTTTGTTCATTCGGTACAAGCGGGAACTTCTTAAATACTATCAAATCTTGTTCAAATGCGGTGGTTGCTTTTGAACGCTGCACACTTTTCCATTGTCTTGTTTGCTAATGTTAGAAATGTAGATTTAAGGCAACGAGTGAACAACTTCTACTCGTTAAATGTGACATATAAATATGCTGCATTGCTCTCGTTGGCAGTAGTAAGATACTTTAATATATCAACGTCAAGATATTCATGGATGAACTGACATAAAAACTTTTAATGCGCTTGTTTCCCACGATTTGTGAGGTTTACCTTTCTGGCACCGCCTAGTAACTGCGACACAGCTATGGTGTGTAGAATATACATGCACCCCATTCCTTTTCGTTCCATTAGGTCTTGTTTGTTTGCATATTGCATGAACTTGAACGAGACAATGTTAAAATATTTAAAAGATCTTATTTAGGTATTGCTGACTTATTGCTTTGTTTCTTGCGGGATCCATCAAGATATCTTTTGAGATAAAACAGGTCTTCTAGTGTTGACGATGCAATGTCATTCGTAAGATACCACCGACATTTCTGTATTAAAGCGAGCCTCAGGTGTATTTACTGTTTCCCGTGGTTTAGAGCGCTAAGATTAATCATATTGAACACTCATGCCAGTTTTGTCGCTCTTTTACTGTAAAGATTCATTTTTCTGGTGTTGAGGGCCATTTTATAGTCATTGCGTCGCTGGTGAACACTGTTATTGTAAATATATTGTTACGGGCGGCACGATAGAAAACATAAACCATGGGAGATGCACGCAATGTACAATATTTACTTAAGAGAATTCGCGTGGCCTGCACGCCGGCCCCATCTCTCGTCGTCGTCGTCGATAATGGGCCATGGCGTCATGGGGCACTCTCCAAATGTACAGTGGGGTCCACTCTTAAAGGGAAACGGCGAGCGCGTGGCCACAGCGCTCTGCGAAGCGCCGGCGCCGAGAAGTGGCGAGAATCGGAAGGCAGCATGTGCGCGCGCTGGCCTCAGGAGGAGGAGCAAACGCCTGTCGTCTGCTACGGCGCACTCCTGCCGCAGAGCAGGCCAGAGCTGGAAAACGCCGCTGTCGAAGGCTGCGTTAGACGGGAAGCGCGCCTATCTTCTCGCTCAAACTTTGGACTGTACTCACTAACTAGACCCCTCCTTCTAACAGAGGAGCTGTTCTAGAGATGGCCCTGACGAGTCTCTGCTGGTATGGTGTCAGCCTCTGAGCAGTTTTTCCGCCGCCCCAAAAGCAGGTACCCAGCATTTCCAGAAATAACAAAAAATATAAAAAAAGCCGCCCGCCCGCATCATCCCACGGTTGACTCGAGTAAATGGTCGCATAGGGGTGGTTGTATTGCGTGAAAGTTGCGTAATTGGGTAGTTTGTGGTTACCGTTTTGATGTGGGGAGGGTTTGGAATGCTTAACTTGTTGACGGTACTGTTGCTCCCATCGCTTATACTTCATCTTGAGCCAAACGAAAGGCACGCAAAGACGCACTTGACTGCAGTTCGAACGCGCGCTCCGCCGCTTATATACACTGGCGCGCTCATGGAGAGGAATATGGGGGAGAGACGCGCATCGCGCACTCCTATTTTGCGCGCGACCTTTCCACGCCCCCCACCCCGCTGTTTTCACGCACTGTCACGCCGCTAGCAGCCGCTCCGTGTACTTCCTGCCGCTGTTCCTGCTGAGCGCGACGGAGCGCACGGGGTAACTAGGCGCATGCGCGCGCAGACGCGTTTCCCCCCGCACTTGTTTTTGAGAGTTTGACGAGGCGCACGGGACAGCTACGGCGCATGCGCGCGCAGCCGCTCCTGCCGCACCGCCGCCGCTGTTGGAAGAGCGAGAGGTTACGTGGGAAGGCGCGCACCTGCGTCTCGACGTGAGTCATGACCTGGGACGCCTCGGACGGAGGAGTGGCGAGCCTAAGAAATGCTCCGCATGGCCCTAGGGCCTTCTATTTTTATACAAGCGGCTCATATCTCTCCTGGAAAACTTTTCCGCAAAGCGTGTTGATTAGAGGTGAAGCCAACTTTAAGTCGGTGTAAGCGGAAGCTGGCTTTTCCGCATTGTGTTGCGCAGTGACGCATGGCCATCTACAGAGGGGGTATAATACAGAAAACCGCTGTAAGTGTTGTTTTAGCGGAACTACGCGGAAATAAAATGTGTGACAATTAGTCGCCAAGACGACTCTCCCTTTACGCACCACAGCTTCGCTGCACACCCCTTCTTCACAGAGTGAAAGGGCACTCATTTTTTTTTTCCCCGTAACCTATATGTGTGAACCATTCGAAGAGCCTGTCAGGCAGAACACCTGCATTCCTTGGCCACTTTCTTACAGCGGATCTGTAGTAGGCTTATCCCGGTGTGTACTTCAAAGGATAAAAGCCGCCCATCTCCTTACCATTTTACACACCATATCCCTATGGGCCCCTCCGCGCCACCGGGGCTTCATAGTTTGGTATAAGTAGGCGTTTATGGCACCTAGAAATTTGTCGTTCCGACAATTTATTTATGTTTACAAAGGAGGATGACTGCAGGTCTGTGTAAGCAGGGTCTCCCAAATGAAGGGTTGCACAGTGAAGCCTACTCCAATCCCGCTGAACGCTTCCCTGGCACGGCGTCGGGAAGTTTGTCTTCAACAAATTACCTACAAACGGCTCCGCTGGTCATCCACCTTCTCAAACGGGAATGGCACTGCATTTTTACGTATTCTTTACGCAGTGGGGCACGCTATGACGAGGAAATCAGCAGAGAGAATAGGTATCACATTGTGTACGTTAAAAAAGGCCATCAACGTTGTTTGCCAACAATGACCTATTACCTCGACGAGTTATACAGCGCGCTTGCGGGAGAATTATGAAAGTCTAATGTTGCCCGCATATTTTACGAGACGTAGCGCCCGCATTATAATGAGTTATGTAAACGTATAATTTGCTCTCATTTTCTTCTTAGGGGTTGCGATAAGTTTACGAAGCGACAAGCCTCTTAGTGTAGGGTGCAATGTTATGAAAATCTGGATATGATGTGAATAAAGCAGACATGCTATAAATATTTTGGGTTCGGGTGGCTTACTTCGATTTTATTAAACAAAATTAGTGTTCTTCGCCGCTTTGTACGGTGCATGATACGCTCGGTTACAGTGGTTAGTACCGGGTGACATCACTGTGGCACTTACTCACTGCGGTCATACGCGCGTGCAGTGACTCATACAAGGCACCGGCTAGCGCCAGGTCCCGTTTGAGTCGGTCCCACTTTTGCTGGACTGCCCACAAACTGCTGAGGACAGTCCGTGCAGAGATTGCCGCGAAAGCACCGTCTTCATTCTTCCCCCGATGTTTTCGATGATTTTCAAATCCGGTGATTGGGGAGGCCACGTGAGAATGGTGACACGTTGTTGTTGGAGCAGTGCCTGGACTTTCTTGGCCGTGTGTGTGCACAGGGGCGCGATCCTGCTGGAACACGTAATCTTTTCCAGGAAACTGGCTGCCATTGAGGAAGGGGAACGCCATATTTTGAAGGATTTGGCAGTACTGCTTGGCAGTCAGCTTTCCCTGAATTCGCACAAGTGGTCCCAATCCGTCCTTCGTAATGAAGCCCCACACGCTTACAGTAGTCGGGACACCGGCAGCTACTCGTTGGACGAACTGTGGCTGATACGTAATGCAAATAAAAGAAACGTGTATCACCATGCTGTTTCAACACAATGGCATAAAATTACCAGTAT